>JBAKFZ010000106.1:0-40950 GCA_037355385.1 Saccharomycopsis sp. FM-2023a
CTCATGAGCGGTCACTCGAAGATTAATTCGTTTCTCTTTAGCTAAATCAATTTTTGTACCTGCAAAATGATATAAGATCAAGGGTATTCAAAATCTATTCAAGTTAATTCTGATCATCTGAGTATTAATAAATTAATATTGAATCATAACAATATTGAAAAAATCAAAAATTTACTTACTTTGATTAATTTAAAGGAATTATCTTTAAGACATAACAACGTTGAAAAAATTGAAAATTTAAGAACTTTAGTTAATTTAAAAAAATTATCATTAAGTCATAATAGAGTCAAAAAAATTGAGAATATATCAACTTTAACCAATTTACATAAATTAGCTTTAAGCGATAATAGAATTAAAAAAATTGAAGACTTATCAGCTTTGATCAATTTACTTGAGCTATTTTTACATAAAAATGGAATTGAAAGAATTGAAAATTTATTAACTTTGACTAATTTACATAAATTATATTTATACGATAATGAAATTAAAAAAATTGAGAATCTAACAACTTTGATAAATTTAAATGCATTAGATTTGAGTTATAATAAAATTGAAAGAATTGAAAGTTTATCACCTTTAACTAATTTAGGGAAGTTATTTTTACATAAAAATGAAATTGAGAAAATTGAGAATCTATCAACTTTAATTAACTTAAACGCATTAGTTTTGAGCTATAACAAAATTAAAAAAATAGAAAATTTATCAGCTTTAACAAATTTAAATACATTAACTTTATTCATTAATAGAATTGAAAAAATTGAAAACTTATCGGCTTTGATCAATTTGAATGAATCATATTTAAGTTATAATGAAATCGAGAAAATTGAGAAATTATCGACTTTAACGAATTTGAATAAATTGGATTTACATAAAAATCGAATTAAAAAAATCAAAGACATAAAAGCTTTAATCAATCTAAGCGAGTTAAATTTGAATGATAATAGAATTGAGAAAATTGAAAACTTATCAACATTGGTTAGTTTGAAACATTTACGCATTGACTCGAATTCAATTGAACTTTTAGAGAATTTGGAAAATTCAAAAGAATTAAAATTTTTGAGTCTAAGTGATAATTTGATTTCAAATAAAAATTTTAGATCAATTAGAGACTTGCAAAAGTTGAGTTACATTTCTTTATATAAAAACAATCTCATTGATAATAATGAAAGTGTTGAAATATTAAAAACAATTTTCCAGATTTGAATTTTTTAGGATTAGGAAAACTTGATAACAATCATTTAAAAACTAAATAACAATCGTTTGAAGACCTTGCATCCTCATGGTAGTGTGTTTAATCAGCTAGATCAATTTGTGTAGCTAGGATTGTGCTTGTAATTATTGGTTGTTGCTCTTTTCGTATCTTCTGTTTTGTATGATGCTATTGTTGATGAGACTGTTCTCTGGTGATGAGAATGTTCTCAGTGAATTGGGTAATTGGAGTAGTGTAGAAGAATGGAAACTGGAAGTTGAAAGACCGGAAATTAGAAGAAAGGAAACTAAAGGTAGGGAAGTCAGTAGTTATAAAAGACAAAATAATTCCCATTATCCTGAAGATGAATTAGATAGAAAGTATACACTATATACAGTTTACAACGATTATAAGCAGACAGTAAGTTTCATTATCAACATGTAACTTAACTGATATTTTTTTATCGACAGATATAAAAGTGAAGATTGACCACCTTCTTGTATTAATTATTTTTGATGCCTTTCCATTTTAAAGCTTGGACATTTTAATTGCATCTTCATCCAATAATACTTTCTAGTTTTATCTTTCAGCAAATTTCATAATCTTTTATTATTATCAATTAATTGCTGCTATTATTAAACCTTTATTTTGTAACTCCACTTTTCAAACTGTAAACTTCTCTTTGTAGTTTCATCATCTAGCCCATCATTAAAGACTACTCTAATGTAGAGTGTCTTAATACGGTATGTTAGTCTATTCTCGAGAGTTCAAACATAATATCTAAAGTAAAAATCAGATTAATACTCTCCATTTTAGAATTATTTGGCTTACTATTATCAACTAGATTAATCAATTTAATCAGTTCATTTTATTACCATATCTTGGAAGACCTATTTCCCCTTAACCTATTTCAGAAGTTTAACTGAAGACCCATAATTTTCAATTAATACTTTTGGTTACTAAGCCATTAAATATATAGAATTAATAAAAAAATTGTGTCAAAGAACTTGAATGTTCATATCATGCAGGTATTTACAAAAGTATGAATTTATTATTTGAATCTCATTATAAAGTAGCTGCCAGTACTTTAAACAGTTCTGGCTATGAATTATGGTTCACTGGTAATTTATTAGGTTCAGCAATGGTTTCTGTTTTGCAGTTGAATATAAATTGGTAAAAACAGCCATATTGACTTCTACCCCGATGATGGACAACACGTTTGAGGAATGGTTATCAATGATGCCAGTATTGCAACTATTGCAGATTGGATGAGAAAATCTTAGGGCCAATATTCTATAGCTGTTACTATTTGTTGGCATGAAAAACAAATCATGGATTGGAGGCTCTAGAGAGTGAAGTCTGTTGAATGTTCTGCTCTTTCATGAACACTATACATCATCACATTTTATAATGTTTGAAACTTTCTGTGGAATCTCTACTACTTTCAACATCCAATGATCCAATCAACCTTTTATGTTCTTTATTCCAACAAAGTAAATTTTTAAGCCTTGAAGTTTTTTTCTTTTCAGTTTCATAATCATCAGATTTAACATTATTAATCCAATGATTTGCCAAATAAACTCCGGCAATTACTATGAAAACTATTACTCCTACAATTCCAAAAAACCAACCTAAATCATCACTTCTTTGTCCCGGAACAATCACATTCATCCCCCAAAGACCAGTTACTGTGGATAAGGGTAAGAAAGCCAGCCCGACTAAGGAAACTTTGGATAACATATCATTAACACGATTACTCAGATTAACAGATTCAACTTGAAGTTGGGCCAAATAATTGGTATGTGATCTTGACAAAATTTGTTCATAAGATGATAAATTTTGATTCATCAGAATCAAATGATCAATAACATCACCCAAATAAATCCCAATTTCTCCTCTTGGTTGTCTAGTTAATTCTTGAATATTATTGAAATCATTAAATGAAGATGAATTATTATTTCTAGGATCGGCACATCTTTTAACTAGCATTTTTAACACATCTGTTTTGCCACTTAATAATCTAATAATTGCCATGACTCTATTTCTAGCCATTCCTAAATGATTTAACATTGTTTGAAAACCCATTTTATGACCCAGAAACACTTCTTGTTCGATAGCTGTAGCTTCATAATCTACTGCTTGAATCACTGGAGAAAACAGATCCACAATATCATCAATAATCGCATAACAAATCCAATCTGAACTTAAAGGAATATATTCACGTAATTGACGAATTCTTCTTCTAACATTTGAACTGTGAGGTAAAGCATCAGGACTGTTCAGAAAACTAATGACTCCTTCATTGAATACCACAAAGTAATAAAAAATTGCATTCAAAAACTCTTCGCTATCTTTATGATTATTAAATGTATGAAAAGCTAAAAAGAAATAATCTTGAAAAAATTCAACTTTTTCTCTTGGTTCATTGATTTTCACATCTTCCATATTTAAAGGATGAATTCCAAAAGATTGACAAAGAGCTTTAATTTCCTCATCAGTAGCACAACAACAATCCAACCACCAAACAAATTTATCATCATCTACCTTCTGTTTTGATTGGAAAAGCATAGAAATAGGAACTCCTGGTTGAGCTAATGAGCTCAAATCTTTACTATGAATGGTCTTGGGATTTTCTGAAGTAAAAAGAGAAAATCTTTGGGGGATGGAAGAGCTTTCAATCTTGGATTCTTGTGATTTACTACTAATACTAGCTAAAAGTTGTTCATCTTCTTTAACTTTACCCTTTAACCAATCAGGAATGTACTCTTTCATGGGAGGTAATCTGAGCCGTTTCTTCCTAGACTTCATCGTGACCTTTGTATTATTAGGAGGATGCAAACTGGGATTTAAGCTCACCGAAGTGGTTCGTGAGACATTGTTTTCTTTATCAATAAAATCTTGAAGGGTGGGGAGCCTACTGATAGGCTTGTGAATAGGGTACCAGACATCTTCATCTTTAGCAATCGGCACCTCTTTCATCGACAAGACGTCGTCGTAGGAATTTTTTGCTTCTGGGTTCATACTTTGCAGATTAATTTTGCTTGATTTGTGGTTATAAAAGCATTACAAAAAAAATGAGGTTGCTAATTTTTAAAGGCACCAAATCAAGGATCATATGAAAACGACTGGATATGACCATTTTTTCAGTTGAAATATGATAGCAATTATTTGAAAATCATTGAATCATAATTTAGATAAAAAAGGAATTTATTATTGAAAGTGCTAATCAATGATCTTCAAAAATGACCCATGTATAATAGGACCATGAGCTGAAAAGCAAATCAAAAATTTGACACAATCATATAAACACTCATTCCTTTCTTCTTCCTATGTTCCCAACATCGACCTCAACAATTATGATTGAAAAATAAAGAAATCATTTTATCTTCAAGAAAAATCCCAAACTCTTGGGTAACTACAACATTGACAAAATCCCCAGAAAAGGCTTACGAAGTCCAAAAAGCCAATTTGAAATATGTTTACGATGATAAGAGATACTTATGAGAACAAAGCTTCAAAATATATTAATTAAAAATGAATAAAGGAGAAAAAGAATCATTAAAATCATAAAGAAGTATGACCAATATCAAACTTTCAAAGTGTCAATGATGAGTGGCAATCAGTTTGACCAACTCTTTCTTAATCCTACGATGGACGTTAATCTTTACACACGTCGTGTTCGATCGAAGTCAAAGTCAAAGCTCTTTTTTCCTGGTTAATTTTACTTGACTCTCATCTCCTAAATGGAGTTCATTTTAGACCCGAGCTTTAGAATCAACCAATGGATTCATGGAAGATTGCTCTGTAGATACATGCTCCGCCACCAGCCTCATACAAATATGACCTCAGTTCTACAGAGGCACCAAATTATAAATCATATCAAAACATCTTAATATAGCCGTTCATTGAGACTTGTTGTGATGGCTATCATCTGGGAACTGTAGATTCAAAATGTAAGTAATAAAAGGCTTTATTATCTTACCATAACTTTTCAAAGTATGTAAAAGTTAATACATTAATTGCTGCTCATAAAGATTATAGAAGACATAGTATTGAAGGTAATGGTTGTTCAGTCGATTCAAATTTTTGCTAAAATACGAGATAATTATTTAATTTTCATTATAAGGTAGTTACCAATGCTTCAAGAAATAATTCAGTTTATGAATTGTGGATTAGTGGTTATTCACTAGGTTCGAGCAATGGCTTCCATAACTGCAGTTGAATACAAATTAGCAGGATAATTGATGGTGGTTTTTGCTTCGATGGTGGACTAAGTGCCCAAGGAATGGGGATTGATGAAAAAATAAGTGCCAGTATTGCTTAACTTCGTAAACTAAATAAATTTCGTTTTTATAGAAGAAGAGGGAGATTAAAAGTGGAATTGTATAAAGCTAAGTACCCACAACGTCATGCATTAAAAGACAGGACAATCAAAGAACTCATGAGTTCAGATTCTGCAGAAAGACGGAAATAACCGAGAAGAATTTGAATGCCAACCAGAATCCTCTATAAACTTAAATAACATGCTCAATCTAATATAGCTGTTACTAGTTGTAAACCCCAAAAGGAATTGAAAAAAGAGGAAGAAACGAAAAATAAGAATTTCAAGCAGAGGTTTTAAAGAATTTCATGAAATTATTGATGGTCAATACATTGACTAATCTGCTATTTTATAAAGTAATTCAAACTGTTACACAAAACAAAGACTTTCAAAATATTCAGCCGTTGATTTCCTATGTTTTTTATTCCAACAAATGGAAGCTTTTAACTCTGAAGTCTACTTCTTTTAAGTTTCATAATTGTCACAATTGACTTCCTTAAGCCAGAAATTTGCCAAATTAACCCAGAAAGTATTAACAATATTATTGTTCCCACAGCTATTCTGTATTCATAAGATTACAGCTTTGTAAACAAAGTTATGCTTGGAAAACTCCACAAAGAATGCAGAACGCCCATTAGCTTCGTAGCTCTCTTTAAAACATATTTGAAAGACTTCCCTCAAGTAGCACTAGGAGTTGCCGACCAACCTAAACTATCACTTTTATCTCCTGGAAAAGCCCTTCTGCGCAAGGCAAGTTTCAGTTGTTCCTAATCTCTTTAATATTAGTTGAAAATCAGATTTGTGACCGAAATATACATCTCCTTTAATTTTTGAAACAACAGCACTTTTTCCTCCACTCGCTTTTGTAAAAGAGAGCACAATATCATCAATAATGGCATAGAAAATCCAAACTGAACTTAAAGGAATATTATAACAACTTTTAAAAATTCTACTTTTAACATTTTCAGTATGATTTAAAGCTGCAGGATCAGTCAGAAAACTAATTATTCCACCATTGAATACCAAAAAATAAAAAGTAATTACATTCAAATCATCATCTTCATAAAATTCCCCATTATCAAATGTATCAAGGCTCAAATAGAAATATTTCGGATAAATTTTAAGGTCGTCAGATGAGTGGCCATTTTTGATAGAAAAAATGTTAGATTTATGAACACCAAAGGATTGACAAAGAACTTCAATTTTTTTTTAACTCGCAAAACAACAATCTAACCACCAAACAAATTTATCACCGTCTTTCTTTTGTTTTGATTTGAATGGCGTCGTAATGGGAACTCCTGGTTGAGTCAATAATTCCAAATCCTTGCCATTAAAGGTAACACGATCACTTGAAGTAAAAAGAGTAAACTTTTTTTTTATCTTTAACTTTAACTTTGCCCTTTAAACAATCAGCAGTGTAACTTTTTGGGACATTATTTTCTTTAACAACAAAATTTTGAAGGAAGGAGAAGTTTCTAGTAGGATTGATATCAGGGTGCCGTACACCTTCATCTTTGGCATTCGGTACATCTTTCTTCGACGAGACATGGTTGTTCAGAGTTATGCTTCTGGATCCATACTTTGTTGATTAATCATGATCGTTTTGTGAAGATGAAAGTATCACAGAAAGGAAAGTTGAGATTGTTGTTTTTTTGAATAATTAATTCACGGATAGTAAATACTAATTCATGGATCTTATAAGAGCGTTTCTGGATGTTTTGAGGCGGGCTGTGATGACAATCATTTGAAGATCATTGAATCAAAATCTAAAAGCGAAATTAACCTGTTGAAATGGGAAACTTAACAACTATCTTCAGCATTTAGATAATAGTTTGGTTGTTTATGAAGTTACTTCCAGAGTTTTATCAAATGTTGGATTCCTGTCATGTTGAAAATTTTGGTATTTTGAGTTGCAGTTTCTCTGGTATGCGTTAAACTAAGTTAAAACAAAAATTAACAATTACTATAAGTGAAAATCAATGATCCTAAAAATGACTTGTGTATGATGGATGAGTCTATTATTAATTTCTGTTAATAGATTCAAGAAAAGAAGTTGATAAATTTTTTATTAATAAACAAGAATTGTAATATAAAGTACTAAATAGAGGTATTTCAAAAGGACTGATGGAGCGAAATCAACGGATTGTGTTTGAAAGCTTTAATGATTTTCTGAATTGCTCAATATATTTATTAGGGGCTTTGTTTTAGTTTATAAAGGTGAGTTGAGTATGTCAGGAAAAAAAATCGATTTCTATAAAATGAATGAAACTTTTATTTCTTTATTTTACTTTAGTAGACTACTTTAAAAAACTAAGTAATATATTTCAGTCAATTACAATCAAAACGTTGGATATGTCAGTTGTGGTGCAGATAATATATTTAAAAACAATAGTGTGTAAACTTTGTGTAGCAGTAGTCATTTATTAAGGTATGAATCAAATAGTTTGTTATCAATCGACTTGTTGTATTGTAAGTCTATTATCAAAACCCTTTTCTCTTCTATACTTCAATAAAAAATTAACAATTAATTATAATTATTTGAAAACATTTAATTCTTAGAAACTTATATACCAACCCCATGGATCTATCACCAAAATTTACAAAAAAATTTTAAGTACTGACTAACAGACTGATTAACTCACTTCCATTTCTTTAAATCATGAGCGAAAAACTATCAAATAAAGAGCTTAAAGAGCTCAAAAAGAAAGAGAAGGCTGCTAGAAGAGCAGCTGAGAAAGCAGCTTCCGGATTACCGGTAGGAGGACCTCCTGTTCCATCATCCACATCTAATCCTTCTCAAAATATCAAACCAAAAGTCCCTACTACTACTCAAATCAAGAAATCAATTAACAAACCGGTAAAAATTGAAACGATCGAACTGAAAACTCCAACCATGTTTGCTCATTTAACCACCATGGAACAACGAACTGCAAAATTACCAACCAAAGTTTTAAATATAATTCATCCAAAAGTTCTTGAATTTGCTGGTAAAATGGCAAATTATTCAATTGTGGGATCAATTGCTAGATGTAAAGCAATGTTAGAGACTTTCAAATACGTGATTAAAGATTATGAAACTCCAGAAAATACAATTTTATCAAGAGGTTTAACTGCTTATTTATCACATCAAATTGATTTTATGAAAAACAAAAGGCCATTGTCGGTTACTATGGGTAATGCCATTCGTTGGATTAAACAAGAAATCTCATTATTAAGTGTGGATGTAAAAGAAATTGAAGCAAAAGAGATTTTGATGGAAAAAATTGATAATTATATTACAGAAAAAATCGAATATACTGATAAAATGATTATTAATTTTGCTTCTTCTCATATTGAAGAAAACTCCACGATTTTAACTTTTGGTCATTCAAAAGTTCTATCCGAATTATTCTTATATTGTCATGAAAAAAAGAAAAACATTACAATCATTATTATTGATTCAAGACCATTATTTGAAGGGAAAAAATTATTGAAAAAATTAGTTGACAAGGGAGTTAAGTGTAAATATTACTTACTAACTTCTTTATCTAATATTTTGGAAGAGATCAAGATTGATTATGTGTTTTTAGGAGCTCATGCCATGTTGTCAAATGGTAGACTTTATTCCAGAGTGGGTACTGCTTTAATTAGTATGATGTGTTCAAAAAAAGATATTCCAATTCTTGTTTGTTGTGAATCGATTAAATTTAGTGAAAGGATTCAACTTGATAGTGTAACACAAAATGAATTAGGAGATTATAATATTTTGATGGATTTTTATATTGATTCTCCTAAAAAGAAGAATTTTGCCCTTGAATCATTTTTGAAATCTGGAGAAGTTAATAACGTTACAGAGAATAATAATAAAAAACAAGATCAACAGAAAAAAGTTAAAAAAACAGAGTTTAAATTCGAACAAACCACTTATGAATCTCCATTAAAAAAAAACATTGCTAACATTAATAATTTGAAAGTTTTAAATATTCTTTATGACTTGACTCCTCCTCACTATATAAACAAGATTATCACAGAACTTGGAGCTTTACCACCCAGTTCGGTGCCGGTGATCATTAGAGAGTATAAGAACAATTAATAAATGTCTTTTTCATGGAAAGTTGATGTAAACTCTTATTGTAAAAATTGCAGATCATTTTCTCAATTTGAAAGAAAATAACACAGAAGCAAAAACGCATTTCATTGAAATCTCAGTTTGAACCACTAATAATCAATGACTCGTCCTGAATTCCAATCATTTATCGACTTACCTCAGTCTTTCCATTATCAAAACGATAATGTTGATCTTGAGACTTTGACTTCTCAGCAAACTATCCAGCAAATCCTCGCGGCCAATGGAATTATTGAACTTCCTAAAAGTGAACCCAAAACTTTCACCAGACCCAATGCGGGAATCAGTTTAAAAGATCCAACAAAACTCAGTAATATTTTCAATTCCTCTTCTTTTTTATCAGCAGAAGAAAAGAAAGTTAACGGAACTTATTTGGAAAAAATCTGGGTTCCTCAAGTTAATCTTGACCCATATAAAACCATGATTGAAAAAATCGATATTGATCAATATATGAAAGAATCAAATGATGTTACTACTCATCGAAGAAAATCATCAGTTTATAACGAGTCTGGGAAAGTTGTTTTTAGCAGTTTAAAAGCCAAACCAGGTTTTAAACATTTAGGAATTCAAAATGAATTTATTAATCAAATTCCTAGTGCTGACACAATGAATATTTCTTCAATGATGGCCGATCCAAATGTGGGATTACAAAAATTTAATGTCACTAAAAACCCATCACTCAATAAGAATAAATCAGAAATCAAAGAAAATAAACCGGTGGCTAGAGCTCCTAATATTCAAACTGAAAGATCAACTCAAACAATTTCCTTTAAGAATAACTTTATTAATTATACTTATTCACCAACAATTTATGGTAATGAACCGATTCCAGCAATGATTTTCCATACAGGGATTTCCAATGGAGAGAACATTTATTATTTTGGAGGTTTGAAAAAATTATGTCCCATAACTGAAAATTTGAATGAATCATTGAAAAAAATTAAAGTGAATGGACCAAACTATCCATTTCCTTTGAAAAATGAAATTTTAAATAATCCATTATATGTTAATAACTCAGATTTATTTATTTTGGATGGAGAAACTAATATTGTTTCTAAGCCAAAATTATCAGGAGATATTCCTCCACCACTTTGTTGTTCAAGTGCCACTTTGATAAGTTCAAGATATGTTTTTTATTATGGAGGATTTGAAATCAAGAATAAATTAGCTGATAAAGATGAAGAAACTTTTCTAATTGAAAGAAGTTTTGAAGTTAGTAATAAAGCTTGGATTTTGGATTTAATTTCATTTAATTTTAAATCTATTGAATTAGCCCAAAATGAAAATGCTAATTTAAAAGTAACCATCAAATTAGAAAGGTTTGGACACTCTATAGTTGCTGAAGAATTAAAAACCACAGATTTGCTTGAAAATTTAACATCACAACTAAATTTTTTTGATGGAGCCACCAATGAAACTATTAAAAGTGAACCAGCAACTTCAATAGCTTCACAGAAGACCAATGTGAAAAGAAAATCCGTCTGCTCATTGGTTGTTTTTGGGGGATATATTTATAATTATAATACCAATAAGTTTTCTTGCTCAAATTATAATTGGCAAATTGATTTGAATTTTGAAAAAGGAACCAATAATTTTTTGAAGTTTGATTCTTTGGGATTATATTCTTGTCTAGAAAGTCTTAATGAAGGACCTTCACCACGAGGGTTCCATGGAGCAATTTTACTTGATGAAGTTATAATTAATAATGAAAAAATATATTATGCTGTCAATTCATCAACAGGGAATATAAGAAAACCAATTGATCCCAGAAACAAAGAAATAATTAAATCTCAAGTGATTATTATCCATGGAGGTAGTAATTTGAATAATTTATTTGGAGATATATGGAAATATACATTTTTCAATAAGAAATGGGAAAAAATTGAAAGTAAATCACCAAAGTTTGAGACTGACGAAATTAAACCAATTGAAAATGAATTTATTAACACTGAATTACATTTAGCAAATCATCAAATTTTTATGTTAGATGAATATTTGATTTTCATTGGAGGATTTGGTCCAGGATTTGTTAAGAGTCCAAAATCCAAAAAAAATTTAGTACTTGATTGTGAAGGAATCATTGATAATTTGATGAAAAAATCTGATGTTAAATATCTGAAAAATATTATGATGGATTTGTCCAGTGATTTATTTGTTTTTACAAAGTGCAATAATCAAACATTAAACTATATTAATTATAAGAAATTATTTGGAAACTTTGAAATTGATGATGAATTTTTAATTGATATTAAGAATCTATTAAATAATCATTATGTTCCTCCAAATATAAATGACTCAGGGTCAGTGATTTTTAAAAGATTAATTATTGATAAATATCAATACCGCTGGGATAAATATATTACTCAATCATTAATTTTTCTTTTGAAAACGAAAGATTTTTTGAATTGTGCTAGTTTGAATTATTTGGGAAACTCAGTCGTATTTCATGATGGAAAAATTATCATTAATGGGGGAGTGGTATTGCCAAAAATAGGAATAATAAAAGAAGATGAAAAGAAAAATCAAGTTTTTTTAAATAAATTAACCTCAGAACAAATTGAATTATATAAAAGTTGGTTATATACAGGAGCCCCATCTTCGGTGGCAATTCATTTGGAATTACCTTTATTTTCAAAAAGTTATATGAAGAGCTATTAAACTAGTATACAAATTCATGTTGATGTTTGGATATGTGTAATAGATGTTTCGTAAAGGATTTTTCCGATTAAGGATTACTTAGTTTACTCTATACGAACCCATGGAACCCAAACAATTGTCACTCAATAATTGAGTGAAAGGGGTTACCCCCGTGAAAATCGTGTGACCAGATCTGCTGACATAAGCGAGGCCCAGAAAATAATGACAACAAATGTGGGGATTGGGCAAAACAAAACAATAGAATTGACAGCGAGCGGGTAATCTCCCGGGGATAAATCAGGAAAATCCAATTATGGACAAAAACCGATCTCTCCGACAAATATTAATGAATGTTGAAACATTCGATGAATATCTTTATGAGATATCTTACAAATCTTAGCAAAAAACAGTCAAAAACTAGTCCAAAGTCAAGTGAAAGTTGAATTTTTGAAAGTGGCAAAAGAGGAGAAGCCTACAACCCCTCGTAAAAATAATTGACATTTTTCTTTCCGTAATTTATTTATTCAAGAAATTTGAATTTTATAAATAAATCACAATTCCCCTTTTCAATCTTAACCCACTCACAAAAAACTTTTTTTCAATTTCTCGTTTCTTGCCCCCTTGTATTATACTCACTATTATACTATATTATATTTATTTCAGAATGGATTACAACGACCCCCCTTCTCCATCATCTGATAATTGTCAACAAAACTCTTATAAATCATTACTCAATGGAAACAATAATAATAATCAACAATTTTTCAACCCCAATTATTTGGTAAATAGTGGGCAATCTTCCATAAATGAACCATTGTTTAATCATAATCCTGACATGTCTAATTTCACAAACATGTTCCAAAATTCTTTAAATTTTTCATCAACTTCAACTTCCAATTTGAATCATATTATTAATAATAATAATAATAATAGATCCAATAGTATTGCTAGTTATCAATCAGGAAATATTAATTGGTTAAATAATGGTGATCAAAATTCCTTAAATCAAACTTCATCTCCTCAATCTTCATTTTCTTCTCCTTCCATTTATCCAAATCGCAAAAATAGTTTGTTATCCAATACTTTTTCTTCTTTAAATGATGGTTTACCAAATGATTTACAAGGTGGGATTTCCAATATAAATTCGAGAAGACCTTCTTATGCTGCAGAAGTCTTTAATAGAACTGGATATAATGATCTTAATGTTTCCATTGCTAATAATAATAATGCCTCAAAAGGTTTTCATGATTTTAATTTATCTCCTCCAAATACTGCTCCATTAACTGGTTCATTTAATAGATATAATTTTCAAAATATTCCCCATACTGCTACTGGAACTTCATTTTCAATTTCTGAATCTCCATATGAAAATGAAATTAAGAAAGATTCTGTTAATTTAGATAATGGTCTATTGTTAGTTAATAATCGAATTGTTACATCACCAGAACTCCGTCAAATTTATCGTCAAGCTAATAAATATTTTTGTCAAGAAAGTGCTGAAAAAGTTTATAATGGAATCAAATTATTGTTAGATCCAACTGCTTTATACGCTCCTAAAATTTCTAACTTGGTTAACTTTTTAAAAAGAAAAAACGATATTAATAATAATTCATTAAATTATCATCATCACCATCATCACAATCATCATAATCATAACCAAGGTAATAATAATAATAACAAATCTCGAACTTTATGTTTAGTTTGCTCAAAATCAGGTAAAGTCGATGTTTTGACTGTATCTTCAAATTCAAATATTTTATTACAAAAACATGATTTGGTGGTAATTGAAGGCGATCGTGGTAAAGATTTAGTCTATATTATTGAACCAACAATTGGGTTGAATTTTGTGGTTTTGTTAAATTTTTTGAAAAAAAGGGAACATATCAAATCAATGAATACAAACAATGAAAAATTAGAAAATAACAATATTAATATCGGATCTAGTAATAAGGGTGGGGCAAATTATGATCAAGATGATGAACATGTTATCTCATTACCAACAAAACAAGTTTTAAGATTTGCAACTTCCCAAGAAGTTGAACAACTTGGAATTAAATTAAAAGAAGAGTTAATGGCATTCAAAGTGGCAATTGAAAAAGTTAAAAGTCTTAATAATAAACCAAGATCTTCAACTCCTCAATTAAATTTAAAAATTTTTAATTCTGAATTTCAATTTGATAAAAAAAAATTGATTTTTTATTATTCTTGTAATAAAAGAAATGATTTTAGAGATTTAATCAAAGAATTATTTAAAATTTATAAAACAAGAATTTGGTTATGTGCAATTTTGAATCCTGACGAGTTTAATCCATATAATGAATCAAATATATTAAGTAGAGAAAGTTTATTAAATCAGTTGACTGAATTTGAAAACAACTTCTCACAAACCTATTTTAATGAAAATAATAATAATAATAGCAACTCTTTAATTAATCATAGTGTTGATTTATCAATTAATGAAATTAATGAACAAATTAATAATCAAAGAAATGAACATTATGAAAAAAAATATCAAGAAAGAGTTGATAAAATAGTTGAAGTTGATTTAGATGATTTTAGATTTGAAAATATTACAATTGATGATTTTCATTCACAAAATTTACTTAATTCAATTGAAAATTTGAAAATTGATTTAAATATCAATTAGTAGCTTTGCTAATTTATAGATTTTTATACGTAATGATGCTATGAAATTATATAGAGCAATAGAGTTTATGATGAATGTTATGATGTTGCTTGTTGAGATTGTAATAAGTAGGTGATTTGATATCATACATTAGAGATTATCTTTGTTTATTATTATGGACTATTCTGAACAAGCTTATTATTAATTGAAGTGTTCAACTGTTGATTTTGTGTATTTCAACTCGTTATCTTCGAGAATTATCAATGAAAATCGAAACTGCTATATGTCAGTCGTTACTTAATCAATCTAAACTAAATTTCAATTGCTGTTATTCTCAATCCAAAGTATAACTACCGACAAATGAATACCTTATAATTGATAACTTAAAAACAAAAAAACATTATATATAGACAAAAGGCACAATTGAAACCCTATAGGTTAGAAGGGAACACTCTAAGGATTGTTTTGATTAATAATAATTTACTTTGACGTCTAATGTGGAAGGATTAAAACCATTAGGATAAATAGCACCATACCCATACCTTTGAATCATTTTAAAATCAATGTTGACACATCTTTTCTGAACCTTTGCCTTAGGAGATTCTAAAAACTTAATCCAGCCTTTCTCGTTTGATTTCATGAAACGGTTTCTGACAGAAGTTGCGCAATTCGGCCACTAAAATGTGTCAAAGTATCCAAACCAATTGGGTGATTTAATCCATTAGAATATGTCAAAGTATCGAACTTAACTGGGCTATTCAAAATATACTTAGACCAATCAAGACCACTTCTTTTTCATGACTCTTTATCATTACAAGTTCTGGTATTTGAGCAGAGTTAAAAAATCTCTATGCATGATTTTATTTTCAAATTCACTCAAATCAGGATACTTATTTTCTTCATCAGAGTTTTTTGCAATCTTCTTCAATGATTCTTTTACTTTGTTAATCTCAGTGTTGAAGCCCCCATCTCCAACCCCGTTTAAAAAAAGATACAAGACTACCATAATATTATAAGTTTTATAATTGAGTAAAGTGAGGTTAAACTAACGTTCGGTTAACCCAGTGAAAGCTGTGTGTATCATGAAAGAAATTGAATCAAAAGGAGGAATCTCATGGTGTCTTATAGATAATTGTTATATATTGGAGAAGACAGTATCAAATAACTCGTAAGATAAGAAAATTTAGACCATCATTAAAGTGTTATTCAGATGCTTCTTGAAATTTATGTAGCAAGACTTATGAAATCATGATATTATATCATATCCGCTGCTACTGGTCAAAAAATACGAATCAATGGAAGACGTACACTCATTAGTTCAGCCAAGTCCGCTTATTTCCTTACACATCCGTACATCAAATATCAGATCATTATGGCTCATGATCTAGAGAATCTAATGACAAATGATGTTGAAGAAAACCATAGGTCCTATTAGCTACTTTAGAAGTATGAAATTGTCTTGATGTGGAAAAAGGAAACACATCAGGGGCATTTTGGTTGTTATTGACATAGGATTGTCTTCACCTTCACCTTCCAATATAATATGGTCTTGAAGTTGTCCAAAACAATAATAATCGCGTTTACGAAAATGAATATTAGTGATTAAAAGGTCCTATATATCATGCTATATTTTGTATACTAAAAAATATGAAATTAATTGACATTACAATTGTAATCTGCGTTGTTTCTTTTTTTTTTATATTTTCGCTGAATTTAAATCAGTACACAATAATAATACGAAGCCTTATATGTTTGAATGGAACAATCTCATGATTGCTTTGACAGGTTATCTATTAGCAGTAATCTAAGTATTCATTAGGATAATACTCACCACTCACTGGGACCATTTTACAATCAATGCTGAAAACTTTTCTCTGCACCATTGCCCTAAGAGATTTTAAATTGTCATCCTCATATCCACGCCAATCAAACTCACGAAACAAGATTCTCAGGATACTAGCAGTATTTTTGCAATATCATCCAATGATTGTTTTAAACTGTTATTCCCAGTGTTAACGTCTCCATCTCGACGCCTTTGTGACGCACTACACAAGACTCCAATAATACAAGCAGTATGATTTTGTAGTCGAGTTAATCGTTCGTGTAAAAACAAAAGACATCATCAAATAACTCAAAAAATTTGATAAAAAGATCTAGACTGTCATCGAAGTGTTATTTAGAATTTTTCAAAACTTATGTAACAAAACTTGTAAAACCATGGATATTATATCATATACACTGCTACTTGTTTATTGGCCAGAGCAGCACGAAAGAGGTTGTTGTTGCTCATGGGCTACACCGCAGACTATAACAAAGAAACTGCTATAATAAAGTTTTGCAACAATAAAACGTATAATAATATCAAACGCTATAATTCCTTAGACTCATAGATACCCAAAACACTTAAAAAACCAAAATACATAACGTGCAAGACATTTCCATAATTAATAACCATTTTCATAGATCTTTCAACCCACACAAAGAATGTATCTTTGATTTATAATATCAATAATCATCAACAAACAATCAAATTCAACAATTATATTTGAAAAAATTAAATGCACCGAATGAAACTATTATTAAGCATATCATTCACTATTTGACTCGTAGACTAACATTGCAGCATAAGGGGGTTGATCACAATAGGCCAAGCAGCTTGTTGAACATTAAACCAACAATTTTCTGGACAGAGCTTTCCTCAATATTGGTTTCACTCCACAAAAAAAATGTCTGATAATTTTGTTGAACCATATTTGATATTAATTTTAAATTTGTGATAATCAGCAAGCTGTAGTCAATACATCTATGAATAATCTATCAACGAGTCCATTTAAGTCTCATGCTAAACATCTTTCAAAAGTGATTCGCAGCTTTGTGACAGAGAGTAGAATTTATTCAATCATAACCGCGATTATTCACTATTTTGATCAATTTTGATACCATAACAATTCGGAAGTGAAGGTGATTAAAACAGTAATGTGAGATCATATCAGAAACTGCTCTTAACGTGCTTCCTTTACTAACCTTAACACAATTTCATACTTTTGAACTATCCAATTAGACCTATTGTTTCCTTCAATTTTTTTATCTCCATTTCCATTCGATATCCAAATGTGAAATGCAATTTTTACATGAGTATGATAATATTACTCGGAACAAGAAGTAGAATGGTATCTTTTAGTAGAGACTTAACCCCCGGGATGCATTTACAGGTAAATCTTTGATGAAGTTAAAACGAACCGATATTTCCTTTTTTCATAACAAAGAAAACTAATCAAGTCAAAATCTTCAATAGCTTTATCCAAAAGTTTGAAAGATACTTTTTCGGAAAAATTTGATTTTACTTTTCAAAGTTACTAACTTTAGATTTTGTGAAAAAATCAATATGGTTTGTACAACATTAATTTCTATAATACCGTTGCTGTTAACATCCCATCACAAATTGAAAGTTCTGACGTGACAAATAAAGGCATCTGACATAACAACAGAAGCCATTTCTAATATAACCCATCCAATTGACGACATTGTTCAACATTATACTGATTTAAAAAATGATTTACAAATTCCTACCATAATATGTTTCCTGGGAGCAGTTTCCTTGATTATGATCAAGAGTTTTATAATAACTATTTTTTTTATGATCATTAGGATCCAATTCCGTATAATCTTCTGAAAGCAGTTGAGGAAGTTGATAAAAGAATTAAAGAACTAACTCTTTTTGAGGTGTTACAATTTTTGTCCATGGAGATTTTGAAGAATCGTGCCCAAATTGAAGACAATAAAAACGTGAATTTCATTCAAGCGTATTGAACCAGGGAATACCAATAAGTGGTATACAACATTGATTTCATCACATCTTGAATGTCATAAACTTCTAGTTCCACACTTTGAATCTTAAAACCTCATGAGTTTGTCAGAACTGAGTGACGAAGATTTTTAAATCTTTGAATTATCATATCAACGATAATATGTCCGACACTGTTTGTATATTATTGTTATTTTAAACTTTTGTTTTTTGATAAGAGCTTTTTCAGATTTTGGGGTTACTATAATAAATTGACTTGTAAATTATTCGTTGACTTGACTCTATAAACAAAATATTTACGGAATTGTTACATTCATTTGTAAAATACTTGACTATTTTTGTTAAATAGTAGCTATTAATCTGATTTTATTACCAACCTGCTTATGTAAGCACTCGATAATGTTTAGTAATGTGATGTTACAAAGCAATTAAACACTTATAAAGCTATAATATGTCTCAATATTTAATAACACAACACCAGAAACAAATCAAAACTGCAAGGTTTAAATTAAATCAAGTGCGATTCTGACCAATCAATTTCCAAATTAAATGTGGTCACAATTTCACTCATAATAAAATTTACTTAAATAGCAGTAATTGCACATGAAGATATTCAAAGATTGATTACTTTTTTTTACAATCTAAAATTACTATTTAAATATCTACTGTTTTGTACATTTTTTTTTTTTTTGTCCAATCTTGAATTTTTTCCGACATTTTAAAATAAAAAAATCTCTATTGCCAATTCGGGAAATTAGATAAAAACCAGAAGGCAAATCTTTGGCAGGTTGGTTTTTATTAAATGGGATAAAGTAAACAAAAAAAAACCTTGCCACAATTTTTTCAAATCAAAACTTTAATAATGATATCTTCGCGTCCTCAAAGATCACAATCCAAAAACAATTATAATGTGGAAAATACTTTTAATGAACTATTAACTGAAGATTATGGACTTATGACTCCGCCAAATTCATCATCATCAGTTTCGGATTTTAAACCCAGTTTACCAACAATCCTGTTAAATAATACTGAATTTTTTGAAGATCTGATAAAATTTGAAGATGGTACAATACTCGAAAAAAATGATTTCATGTATTGTATTAGTAAAGTTGGTCAAGCTTATGAAATTGTCAGAATTATGAATTTTAAAAAAGTAAATAATCAAATTTTATTAAAAGTTAATCATTTTTACAGAGCTAACGCTTTTAATTTTGATGATCCATACTGTTTATATGGTACATTATATTATTCTTATCAATCAATAAATAATTTCAAAGGTAAAGTTGAAGTTGTTTATAAACAAGATTTAGAAAATGTTGAAAGTTTTATCAAAAAACAAAATCGTTTTTATTTTGAAAAATTCTTAGAAACTAGTTTTTTAGTTAATTTTAAACTAGTTAAAACTGAAACATTTATTGAAAAATATTTAGAAGATTTTCCAACTAGTTTCAAAGAAATTTTGTTGAAAAAATACAAGTTTTTGATCTTTGAAAATAACTTTAATTTCAGAAAACATTTGAAAATTGGCAAAATCATCAAAAAGAAAATTAATCAATTGTCTTTGAACTCTTTAGCAGAACTTAAAACTAGAAGTATTGATGACTGGTATTTTGGTTATTGTGGTACAGATGCAAATCTTTATGATTTATGTGATATTGATAGTTTACCAAATATTACATTTAGATCATCAAATCTGACATTTAAAAAAAACGCCCTTGAAGATTTTCCCATTAGTGAATCCAACAGGGGAGGTGAAGAAACTGTAATACCAATCTATATACCAACGAATGATGAAACAATCGAAAATTCAAGGAGTAAATTGTTGGAACAAGAAGTAAAAATTTTGGAAAAAAGATTAAAAATAAGAACTCTGAATATTGATTTAATTGATAAAGTACTTAATGGATTGTATGTAACTAGTTTTAATATCAAGAAGTCAAGAGCGATATTTAATGAAATTTCCAAAAAAACTCTAAATGAACCAGAATTTTCAAAAACAGAAATTTTAAACTTTGAAGAAGCAATCAAAATATATAAAATTGATATTGGAAAAATTCAAAAATTCGTCAAGACTCAAAATACTGCGGCTTGTATTAGATTTTATTATTCCTGGAAAAATTCTCCTAGAGCTGAAAAAATTCTAAATTTCATAAATGATGATGTACCAATTTACTTGTACGATTATATCTGCAAAAATTGTGGTCGCGGAAAGAAACTTTCAACCAAATGGTATGATGGATTTGGCAATTTGATTCCTCCAAAAAAGTTGAAAGGTCTAGGTTGGCAAGCTTTATTTTGTGAAAATTGTGTTGGGAAGTGTTTACTTTACAATCTATTTGATGGAATTAAACGAGAATCAGAAGATGAAGAAGAAGAAAAGAAAGTTAAGAAAAGAAAAGTTTAGTTATATTATACTGTTATGTTATATTTAATTTATTAATTATTGTAATTGTTGTTATAAAAAAACATGAAAAATTGTTATCATGGTTTCTAACATACAGCATATTGAGGCTGATATTATTGAGTAAAAATTTGTTTGAAAAATACAGGGATAAAATTGGTATCATTTTGTGAAAAGTGATTTTTAAAAACAATCCTAAACTTTCATGACTTGGCTAATCTTACCAACAGATGTTAACTTCAAATATTGAGAATTTTAATAGCTACTAGATAATCGGTGTTTTCAAACATGAAAAAAGAACTTATTTATTAATTGAAATTGAAATTGAAACGATCAGCAAATGATATATGAGCTGATTTGACCACTTGCAAACAAACAATAAATTTTTAGAAACAAAAATCTATTCAAATCAATTCAAAAACTTGGTAATTTCTTAGGAGATTAGATTTATTGATATTGATCATGAATGTCTCAAATCAATTAAAAGCCTCATACATTAATCAACCCTTTCTAGTTTTCAAGACTTACTTAGCAAATGTTGGAAACATTCATGATTGCGGTCGTACATATATTTACAACTCAAAAGCTAAAGATCTATTGAGATTTCCAATTAATTCGAAAGGTATCAGCTTATAAATATTTGGTTTTTGTATGCCAAAGTATCAAATTCCACATCAAACTATTTGCGATTTCTTATTCCGTAACAAATTAAAGGATTTGATAAAGACCAAGAAGATTTTTTAACCTGAGAAATTGAATTTAGTAAACACGTTTTTAGAATAAAATTGTAGAAATTTTAGAGGACCTAAAAGAGGTTAATAAGCAATTTTTGAAACTCTGTCTTCAGTTAAAGTAGATCGAAAAAAGCTTCAAATGTTGGTAACTAATTCAGAGCAAAATTCAGAAAATTGTTTGGTTGTCTAAATTTTGATCTTTTATAAGATCAATCACTATACTATACAAATACATGCCTACACTATGCAAATTCTGCAGAAGAAAAAATATGTTATTGAAAAGAAGAAAAAAATAAAATAAAAAAGGATTTTTTTTGGATTTTTAAATATTTTTTAATTGAATTTGATAGAGAAGAATAAAACCAAAGTAGCAAGTAATCATATTAATGAATGAGTTTGATTGAATTATTTACCACAACTGCAGTCTTCACATTTACCACCTTCACATTCTTCGTCTTGGAAATTGATGTTTTTGATTTGTTCGAATTGCATTTTGAGTATTTTTTATTATCTGATTGATGATGATTTCGAGATAAATATTGAAAAAATATTGAGAAATCCGTCAGTATTTATATTTTTCATAAGTACGATTTTTTCATATGATCCTCGATCGAGGATTTACTTTACATAAAACTAATTTGGCAAGTTACAGAGACATGGAGATTTTTCAAAGAGATTACGGAAACTAATAGAGAGATCCATGACATGGTTAATTTATAATTGGTCGATTTTGTGATCGAAGATTTACGTCTTTTCTTGAAAAGACGTATATTCTAATTAACTAAGTAAATTTGATACATTAATTATCATAATTCATATCATTTTATAAGATAACGAATTTCATGATAACGAAAATAATAATAATAATAATTTAAAGTCTATTTTTTGAGTTAAATTTCATGTGTAATCATTATTGACCAATCAAACATCTTGGAAATGTCATCAATTGACATCATTAATAATTATTAATAATAAAAACATGTTTCCACTAGATATTGGTTGAATTTTGATCTTCATAGTTAATTGAGGGTTTGCATTATTTTTCATAATTTTTTTTTCAATATTATTATTACTCCTAAATCTCGTTGTTACTTAACTGTTAAAATACTACCTCTTTTCTTTTTTGACATAATTTCTATAATGTGTCAGGTGATATGTCAGGTGAAAACGTAATTTTTTTGGGGCTTAAAATTTAAGAGTTTTGGTAAGGATATGGTGAACAATACAACTTGTAAACTAATGAACAATTGAATCTGTGAATCGATTAAAAAATAAGGTTAACAGCTTTAAATTAAGGTTTTCAAATAATAGTTGTAATGAAACTCTTTATTTTCAAAGTTCCAATTAAAGTAACAGGCAATTTCTATTAACTAACTAACAAACAGTTGAGAAGGCTGCATTTTGTTTACTAGAACATAATCGGTGATAGCCCATCAAGTAGGATCAAAAAACTTGCCGATTTTAAGAAGAGAATTGTTTAGTGATTATTAATTAAGATGTTTGAATTGATCGACAATATAATCTTGATAAATGATGATAAAACTAGAGAAACGATAAAAATAATTTATTGCCGTTTAGTTAGATTTATATACAAAAAATTGATAGACAAGCCCTAATCGAACTTAAATTGGTTGGTTCTTTATAACAGATGAAAAAAACCCCAAAATCTATCTGTTTTTTTAAAACCACCGTCAAAATAAAAAAATACAAAATGCCCTAAATAGGCAATTCCAAAGGAGACTGAAAATAATTTTAAAAATTCTCTTTTTTGTAATTTTTTTAAGCGCGCGCTTATTTTAATTAAATGTTCAAACTTTTTTTTATTTTGAAATCTTCCTGTAACTACTCAGTGATTTGAAAACTCTATAAGTTTTTATTATCATTTGAATTATTTAAACACCCTATTCTATCTGAACAACACTTCAACCTCTTAATCAAATGGGAGTAGAATCAAAATTATTAATTTGTAAAATCTTGATAATTCTTACCAATGAAGAACAATTGCTGATTGTTGTAATAATTATTTTGAAAAACTCACTTTTATGGCACATGCCAAAACTGGAATTTTGTTGATTAATTTCTTAAAAAGAAAGTTGATAACAACTTCCAAGTTTTTGTCACATTTGATTAATCTATCAATGTAATGAGTGTAAAAATAACCACACATCAAGTAAGAAGACCTGCTTTGTTTTTGTAATAAGTCAAGTAGTTTAAAATTTCATGAATCAAAACATCAAGTTAAATTTTTATACTTCTTCATTACCATTAATATATCTGGGTACAATTACACGGTGTTGTTTATAAGTTTTTGACTGCCCTTTCAAGATCAAATTAGAAAGTGGACATAAAAGCTTTTTGCGAGATAATAAGATATGATTTCTAGTCATTTATAATTATACGATTATATCCCAACATGTGTTTACATTTACAAAAAATTGTGAATTTTGAATTTGTCAATGAGTAATATTTCTATTCTTTAAACAAGTAAATGCTTAATTAAATGGTTTCAATCATCAGGTTTTAGTAGTTATTTGCCCGTGATTGCGGCCCATGGGCAGGGCAAAAAAATTTTTTACCGGGTTTGGCCGGGAATGTGGGTTGATTCAATTTAATTAATTGACACAAAAACCACCACCTGAGATTTTATTTCTTAAAAGGTATAATTTCTGGTAAATATTGTCATACTGATGTTCACGGATGATGGATATCATCTTATTTGAAGACAAAGGTTTAATTTGAATATAATTTTGCTAAAATTCACCAAAAACTTGAGAAAGACGAACTCGGAGATGACTCAAGCATGGTTCCGGGACCCCCCGGTGAGATTTATAAATTTCTTTTTATTATTCAACATGTTATAAATAAATATTTTTACCCATTAATTTGGTAAAAAATTATATGCTAAACTATTCTACTTTAGCAAAAGTTATCAAATAAAATGTTATCGTTCAAATTTTTATTATTACCCACAGAATTACAATTATTAATAATCCAAACATTAGATCTTGATTCATGTTTAAAAATATCACAAACTTGTCAATACCTCAATCAACTAATAAACTATGAATTATTTAAAAGATTAAAAACCCTTCAGACCAAACCTTTGATAATGTCAATATATTGTGCTAATCATAAAATCTCCAGCAGTGATAAATATTATTACTCATTACTCAGTTCAATCAACAATAATCAAGTTATTTTACAATTAAATGAATTGAAATTACTGAAAAATTTGTTGAATGATTACACCAAACAAGATATTAAAAATGAAGAATTGCTAAAAGATAATAACATCCCGTTATTAATAAATGAGGAAATCAATAATATCAAAAATTCCATAAGTATGTACGATGAAGATTATAACTTAATCATGGAGATCACTGATAAAGTATCAAAATTCAACAAAAAGCCAATCTATCATGATAAAAATTACAGTATTGATTACTCATTGGTTAACAAGGGAATGGAGCCATTAAGAAATGGTTATGATTATGAAGAATTTGAAAATTTTGATATGCAAATAAATAAAATCTCCATTAATGGGAATTATTTGCTAAAAAAAATGGAGTTTTCATAAATATTTAAATATCATCATTTGCATTTGTTTTAGTATTCAATAAAAAATTCTCAATTAATTAATATCGTAAATGTCGAAGATTAGTCGATTGAGTGGATATGAGTGTGATCCTTAATATTTAATCAAATCATTTGCATCTTATCAGTTCTTAGAAATTGTACATTAATATACTAAATGAGTAGGGAAGTTGTATCATTTACTTGGGATTGTGATAAATGTCGTAAGTCCCAAAGTTTTTTGGGTACCAATTTGGGTCGGTACATTAACATTAAATGTCTTAAATGTGAACATAAGTTTTGCGGGAATTGTACAATTACCTTTAAAAACGATTAATTAAGTTTGTTAATAATAGCTACCTTATAAGATAACACTACCTTGAATAGTTTTTGACACATAATATTAACTATCTAATATAAAAAGCTATTAACTATCTATTAACTATTAATACAACTATTTCCTCCAATCATTTTGATCAATCATTGATAAACTTTTTTCTACCCATGGATGCCAATTTTCTGGTAAAACATTATAAAGGTATTTCTTCAAATTAATTAAAGATTCAACCCACCAAACTTTATTAATACTTGAAACAAATGCAAAAAAATAACTAAATATAATCAATATCCTTGGATCTTTATGATGTAGCAAGTATAAGATATTATCATTACAGGATACTTTGACTCCAAATCCCAAAATGATCAAGAAAGTTTCCTTCTTTTCGGATTGCCCATATAATATGATATGATTAGTGATTAATTCGATCAAATCTTTATACACTTGTTCATATCTTAATTTCTCCTGTCCATTTTCATCCTTGTAGACATAGGTAGAAAAATTTTGACATTTTAATGAATCTTCTTTGATGTTTTTTTCAAGTCCAGAATTTAATTTGTTTTCTTCATACATTTCTTGATCTTCAGTTGAATATTCTTCATAATCAAAATCGTCATCCGAGATTTCATAATCTTGTTCAATTTTCAAGATGTTATATTTTTTTTTAACTTTTTTGGGAATGTTACTTGAGTCATTACTAAAAGTTAATGGTGATGGAAAAGCATTTGACGATTCAACGTTTTCATTGGTAAAATTATTTTGAATTATTGATTGTTGATTACTTTCAATAAATTCTTCATCTTCTTCACATTCACTTTCACTTTCACTTTCACTTTCTTCATCATCAGAAAAGGCATTTAAGATTGATTGAATGACCAATTTTGAATTTTTTTTAACATTAGCAGGTTCATCATCATTTTTTGCACCGTGCAACGAAATCGCATAATGAGTATCATGTTTATTGGTATCGTTTATCTTTTTGGATCGATGTTTGATTTTATTTTTTTCAAAATATTGCGGTTTGAATAACTCGTCCATAATTTTCGGGAAATACTCTTTAGTTTTGGCTTTGACTTCTTCTGGTGATAACAAATTTGTATAAAAATCAAGACTTTCTTGTGGGATATCTTTCCAACCAAATCCGTATTCAATGGTATTCAACATAATGATACTTTTAAATGATTGATAAAATTTCAAATCCATAAACTTGAAATCTGGACTGCAACCAAGGTATAAACTAATTAATGAACAACTAACCGTGATGGCTTCCGAGGCTTCCTTGTTTAAAATACTTTTGATATCATTACTTAATAACAATGGTTCTAATAGTTGTAAGCATTTTGCTTTATGAATTAAAGAAATTTGTAACATGAAATATTTATCAATTTGTGGATATTTTTTCATAAATTTTGAAGCCGTAATTCTCGTACTATTATCTAATTTTGCTTTTTCTTCATCAGTCAACTGGACATTGAATAATTCATTTTTGATTTGAATGTATCTATAATATTTATCTTCATATTCACAAATATAATAAATTTCCAAGGCACATAAGGCAATATAAATATGACGAACAAAGGTATAACTTTGACCCAAATTGTCAAAACTTTTAACAGTATACTCTGGTGGATAAACGTTATTAACGAATTGTTCATGAAAATATTTATTCAAATCAATAATAATATCGGATAAAAATAAATAATCATTTAATAAAGCTTCAACACGATTATTTCGATTTGGATTGTTATTGATTTTTGGTTTATATTTGAAATAAAAGGGTAAACCTGGTCTTGAAGTAGGATTGTTGGAACTAAGGTTGGAAGTAAGATTTGAAGAAGCCGGACTACTATCGTCAAAGTCTTTGGATATTTGATTTTGATAAACAGGATTTGAAAGATGCTGTTGCTGCTGTTGAACTGAGACAGGATCAGTACTGGGAAGGGGAATCGGAACTGGCACAGTGAATTGAGGAAGGTTGGGGGAAGAGTTCTCTGGAAACGGTTGTTGAGGTTGAGAAATTCCATATTGTTGGCTCTGATTAACAAAAGTTGCAGTTTTAGATAAGGTGTTTCTGAATTTAATATTGTTATTATTATTGTTAAAACTCCCAAAAGAAGCAGACATGTCCTTGAACTTGAAGCCCTTTTGACTATTTCTCTCTTTCTCCGTCAAATACTGACATTGGAGGTTCTTTTTAAGACATTTTTGACATTGAGGTTTAGTTTCATCACATTTCACTCTTCGCTGTTTGCACACCGTGCACCCATTCCTAGACTTCTTATGAGGCCTTCTTTTGAGCATATTTTGGGAGTTATGGGGCTCACTAAGGTTGGAGACGTTCTCTTCCATCTTGCTTTTAATGTTTGGATTGGTAAAGTAAAAATTCAAAAACAGGAAGAGTTTTCAGACAATTTAGGAATATTTTCTTTTTTATTTTATGTGAATCCTCTTTTTACAATAGAGGGAATTGAGACATTTGTACAAAAATTCATCAAAAAAAGCCACAAAAACCAGAATTTCTCTTACAAAGAAGAATTTAAATAACTAATGTACAATATTCTATTCTTAACCCAATTTATGAGATTCTTATTACTCAAACAGGGTCCTTTCCCAATACTAATTGCAATGCGGGCCAACGTGCTCCGACTCTGCGGTGTTTATTGCGGACGTAAACAAGTTTTTTTTGCAACTTTTTGAATTCATTGAATCAGTTTCTTCCCACTGAACACCCAAATCATGTTCTTGCTCTGGTTTTTGTCTTTCCTAGCATTTGTTCTCTTGATATTGCTCCGACTCTGTTGGGTCTTGCCATTCTGTAATTATCGTGTTAATTCTGTTAAAACCCCGTGCCCTAATAGCTCTTTAATGGTGTTTTTGGGTAGTGGGGGACATACTGGAGAAATGTTAAGATTATTACAAAATTACAATTTTGATCATATCCAAACCGTTAATTGGATCATCAGCTCCGGGGATACTAATTCTTTGAAAAAAGCTCAGGATTTCACTAACAATACTTTACTAAATTCCAAATATTTGGAAAAGTTCTCATTAAATATTCAAGAAGAATACAATCCTTCGTTATCATTATCCAAATATCTTCAAAGAAAAGAACCGAACTCTTTTTGTATCAACTACGTTTTCCTACCTAGAGCCAGATTGGTGGGACAACTGTTTAAATCTTCAATTCTTACCACTCTTTATACCTTATTAACCACTTTAATCCTTTTCCTTTGGTTCCCAATTCCTGATATCACTTTAATTAATGGTCCAGGAACTGCCATTCCTTTAAGTTACACCATTTGGTTTTACCTGTTTTTAACCAGATTTCAAAGGAAGAGTAAAATTATTTATATTGAAAGTTTAGCAAGAGTCTCCAAATTGAGCTTGACTGGCAAATTAATATATCCAATAACTGACAGATTTTTGGTTCAATGGCCCGAATTAAACAAAAAAATCAAAAGAAGTGAATATTATGGGATTTTGGTCTAATATAAATGACTTACGATTAATGACTTAATTTTGTAAATTCATATATTCATAACTCATAGAAATTTAATTAATCCACTTCAAGAGCCATTTTTTCAATCCAACTCTTTAAATCATCTTCATCAATTCTTTCTACTTGTTCCAAATTGTTTACTGTGTAAAAATCTTTAATTAATTGTTTCTCCAAGCACACCAAAGTCGGAGTCTTTCTAACTCCATAAGTTAATAACAAATCTCTATTATCAAACTGATCCATTTCAATATCAATTGAATTAATTTTTTTGGCTATTTGAAAATTTAATAAATCATATAATGGTCTAGAAACTTTATTACAACTTTCATCTCCTCTTAAGGTAAAATTCAAAATGATTGGCACTTCCGAAGTTGAAATCAAATAAGTGGATAATTCAGGTTCTCCAAATCTAATTGGGTGAGGATAAATTCTTGTGGTTTGGTGAACTCCTACTTCTTGAGCTGGATAAATAACTTTGGAAGCAAACGATGGGAAAAGCCAATTTAAAAAAGTTCTTTGAGGAGTAATGACTCTGACTTTGGTGAAATTCGAAAATTGTCTGAACGCTGAGCGACTCATCATGATATGTATTTTATTTGTTTTCTTTTATTTGTTTTGAATTTGAAATAATTCAAATGTTTGAAATTTAAAGACCAAATTGATGACTCGTGGGTGTGTCATGTGACCCTATCTGAGTTAACTTATCTGATAAGAACCAAATGGGATCAAATAATCTTGCAAATCATAACTTTTTACCGCCTTTTATTTGATCTTGAATTCAACTCTCACTTAATCATACTATAAAAGAATAACAAGAATTGGTTCATTCACCAAGAATATTATAAAAGAGTTCTTTCTTATCAATCACTAATTGTCATCAATTATCTGATTCAAATCATTAATTATTATACAAAAAATGGGAGTCATTAAAACAGAATTCCCCCTTGAACATCATCTTGCTCAAAGAGTGGTTGATCGTCCACCATTCGTTCATTTTACACCTCAAAAACCGGATGGAATTGAACCTCATCCAAATCCAATTGATTTAGCGGGTGGTTGTCCAAATAATGGAATGTTCCCCGTTGATTCAATGGTTTTGAATATGATTGAAAAACCATTCCAAACTAATACTAATACTAAGAAAGATTTCGAGGAATCTTTAAAATTCCCTGGTAATGATCCAAAAAAATCTACAATTGATTTAAATCCTGTTGGCGCTTTTGTTAATCATCCAACTCTGGTTACTAATATCAAAACCGTTATTACTAAAGAAACTGGGTCTGTTAAAAATCCAATCAATATTAAAGATTCTTTTCAATATCAAAGTGGAGTGGGGTTCCCAAATTTATTAAAATTTATCAAAAATTTGATTGAAAAAGTTCATGATCCAGGTTATAAAAATTATTCAGCAATTATAAATAATGGAGCTGGTGATGGTTTATCAAAGATTTTTTCAATATTAGTTAATCCTGGAGATATCGTATTAGTAGAAGAATTTACTTTTATTCCAACTGTTTGGTCAATTGTTGAATATGGTGGAAACACTCATCCAATTGAATTAAACTTGGATGAAGATGGTATTAATGTTAAAGTTTTTGAAGATTTACTTGATAATTGGTATTATTTGAATCCCAACAAAAAGAAACCAACTATTTTATATACCATTGCAAGTGGTCAAAATCCAACTGGTTTAACCCAAACATATGAAAATCGTAAAAAAATTTATCAATTATGTCAAAAACATGATATTATGATTGTTGAAGATGATCCATATGGTTATTTAGTTTTACCATCTTATAAATCAAATTTCAAATTTGATGAATCAATGACCGTTGATAATTATGTTAATAATTATATAACTAAAAGTTATATGCATTTTGATACTGAAGGTAGAGTTATTAGATCAGAAACTTTCTCAAAAATGATTGCTCCTGGAGTTAGATTGGGTTTTGTTGTTTGTCATGATTTTTTCATCAAAAAATTAACTCAATATACTATGATTACCACAAAATTTCCATCCGGTACATCACAAACAATTGTTAATTCAATTATTGAATATTGGGGAGGAGTTAATGGGTTTTTAAAATGGGGAATTGAAATTTGTAAAATTTATCAACATCGAAAGAATTTATTTATAAAATCTTTTTCAACAACTTCAAGTTATCTAACCAAAAAAGCAGATGTAATTGATCCAACTGCAGGAATGTTTATTGCAATTAAGTTAAATGCTCCAAAAGGTGCAGATTTTAAAAAAATGATGGAACAAATTAACACCGCAACTTATATCAGAGGAGTTAATGTTGTTTGTTCAGGAACAACCTTAGCATTAAATGAAAAAGTCACAAAAATGAAGGGAAATTTATTAAGAATTTCAATTGTGTATGTTTCAAATGATGATAATGAGTTAATTGAAGGGGTTTTTAGATTAAATCAATGTATTGAAGATGTTTTCAAACAGAATGGTTGGTAGTTTTCATATTAATTTTTATATTTTTACAAGTAAGTCGGTCAAATCACATACTTTCGTTAATAAACGTTTACTAGAATTATATTATATTTTTTTAAATATTGTGATAAAAAAATTGCAAAAAAAGAGGTCGTACCCGGATTCGAACCGGGGTTGTTCGGATCAAAACCGAAAGTGATAACCACTACACTATACAACCAATTATATTTATCTTATTACCAACACCTAGGAATTTACATCAATTTTAGAGAATCTATAAAATGAAACCGTTATTAGTTTAGCGTTGTTTACTCAGGTGCAAGAAGTATAATCTTTGAGTTTGAAATGAAAGTAATAAAAATTGGGTAAGTTGTAAGGATTTGAGATTTGAAAATATAAATTAAAATATTTCATCAAGAGAGTGTAAATCAGAGAACAATGTAGAATATATAACTAACTTAGAGTATTCAAGAATAGAAAAAGTACTTTACAAATCAATCAATCAGGAAAATTTTCATGATCATTCCATATTAAAATAACTTTTATCAAGCTACTATTGTACTATCAATTAACGAAAATAGTGATATGGGATCATGATTAAGATTAAGAATGTTATTAAAACTGTTATGAACTCAAGTAGGAAAGCTGCTTAGTTATAAAAGAAATTACAAGATTGAAAATCATAAATTAACTTGACTTTCACAACAATTCTGAAACCAATGCTACTATGAACTCTCACAAAAAATTACATGTAGAATATAAGATTATAAGTAAAAGAAGCTAGAAAATATAAAAAAAAAATTGGACGAGTTGGGAATTGAACCCAAGACCTCTCCCATGCTAAGGGAGCGCGCTACCAACTGCGCCACACGCCCGATTCGTTGTTTTTCTTAAACTTAGACTCCTCCTATATCAATACTTTAAGCACATATGCTTTTAATGGCTTCAAATTACTTTTGAACATTAATAATGGTTAATGAATGCTTCTCTTACAGTAAAAAAACACAAAATATAGTAAGTTTTACAAAACTATCTTCTTATGAACTCAATAGTCTTACCGAAAATCAATAAGATCCCTTGGCCCAGTTGGTTAAGGCGTGGTGCTAATAAGAATCCATTCTGTTACGCTAAGATCGGCGGTTCGATCCCGCCAGGGATCACTTTTTTTGTATTGTGAATATTTTTTTTGATAACAATTGTTAACTTTTACAGTTTATTCTAACTTACCCTTTTTTAAATAACACTAGTGTGTAAGCTTACAATCAGTAATCAAAATTTTAAACTAATCAACTATGAACACAAACTATTTTTTGGCTTTCGATTTTTTTTCTCTAATTTTTGGAGCAACTAATCTTTTTTCTGGTGAAAAAAATGTCAATTTATGTGGTTTCATATATTTATCTAATTCTTCATCAGTAATCTTTGATCTTCTAATTTGAAAATCTTTAACAAATTCACTAAGAACATCGATACATAATTTTTTCATTTCACCACTTAATAATTCTCCAGATTTATATTTTTTAGCAATATCATCTAAAAATTCTTCATCATTTTTAAAAAATGATAAATATTGATAAGCAACATCAACATCTGGATTACCACCAAATTTACGATGTTCTTCAATTGTGTTTTTACCTCCGCTAAAAGCATACTTGTTAATTTTTTTACCAACTTGTTTAATTGTATCAGTCATAAAAATTGCACTTGTATCATCACTAGCACTCATTTTTGTACTTGGACCTTGTAAAGCAGGGAAGAATTTAGAATGAATTAATGATGGTTTACTATAATTTAATTTACCAGCAACATCACGACAAACTCTAAAATATGGATCTTGATCAATTGCACATGGAATTAATGCAGGAGTTTTGGCAGGTAAACCTAAAACATCTGGAAATGATGATGGGAAAGCAGTAGCAATTTGAATTGAAGCAAAATGTAATTTACCAATACAATCAGAGTCTTGAAATCCAAAAACAGCACGAGCAGTAGATGTAGTAATTGTTCTACTAGTTTTAACCACATTTTCATAAAATGCTCCTCCCATATAATCCAAATCTGAAAAAATAAAAGTGTTTTCTGATTTGAATCCTAAACTAATAATGTCTTTAGCATTTTCTTTGGCAAATCTTTTGACATCAGGAATTGTTAATTTTGGTTTGAATAAAAATTTTTCATCATCCGTAAGTTCAATAACTAACGGAGCATCGAAAACTTCTTGCAACCATTTAGTAAATAAAAATGGGACCATATGACCAAGATGTAAAACATTTGATGGTCCTCTACCTGTATAAAGAAAAAATGGTTCACCATGTTCATAAAGATCTAAAATTTTATTGAAATCACGCTCACTAAAGAAAATTCCTTTTTTAAGAAAAAAATGAGGCTCATGACCAGTAACTGAGGTAAATCTATCAAGAGTTTCTTGAGAAATTGCTCTAGTACCGAATTGTTCAATTAACTTTTGATAATCAATGCCTTGAGCTTCACCATCAACCATGGCTCCTTCAACTTCCCATGGAGTAACTTTTTGATCAGCTTTGGAAATATTAATGTCTTCAACTTTTTTGGCGAGTTCTTCAGTACTCATCTTTGTAATCCTTATTCTCTCGCGAATTTGTCAGTCTATCAAAATATCCAATTTTGGCTTTTTAAGAAAATTTATGACTGAAAATTATTTCAGAGAGGTGCGTGCGGATGCCGGAATGAATTCCCGTTATAGGATTCCCAAAATCCGTTCAGTTGAAAATTCGTCTTAGTTCAACTAATCTCTGAGAATCATGACCATCAGTATGATACCTAAATAATCCGGTTGGTAATCCAGATCTTTGCAAAAGGTTATTGTTGGATCTTCTTGCTCTTTCATATCTAGGAGTAACATTGAACAAATCTTCACTTCGATTATCTTCTTCAAAAGACATAATTTCCAGTTGACTACCAGTAGAAACAGTATTATTATGACCCATTTGAAAAGAAAATAATAAAGGAGAGTTAAAGATTCGACTTTTTTCTAATTCTCTTATTTTTTCTTCGCTATCTTTTTTAATTCTTATGCTTGACCTAAATAAATCATTCAACGAAAACATTCTTTGAGAAATAAATCTTCTATCATGAGCAAGGGAGAACTCAGAATCTTTGGTTTCAGGATTAAATGATTCCATGGGAATAACATCATCATCAAAATTAATTTGTGCTTTTTCCATACCTTCTTCATATTCTTTATCTTCCATATTGTTATCTAAAATTTGCTCATCTTCAATCTTTTCATCATCATCTTCTTCCACTTGTCTTCTTCGTCTTGAAAATAATGTACTTAATCTATGAGATTTCTTTGCCTCTGAAGCCCTTCTTGATAACATTAACCTTCTTCTTAAAGTTGTTTGAAAACTTCTTAGGTGACTCTGGGCATTTAAAATCTCTTCGCTATTATTATCTTCATCATTATCATCATCAGACACTAAATTAAAACCCTGTAAAAACTCACACTCTTCATTATTTATTGACTCTTGATTATTTGTCACTGGAATATCGTTCTTATTACTCCCACTTCCCATTAAAAAATGTTTAGTTAGTCTCTTATAAAACTTCATAAAAGGATTAGTATTTTTATCATTATTATTTTCAACTTTTAATTCTTCTGTTTCTAATTCTTTATTATCTAACAGTCCTTCTTCTTCATTATTTGTAAAATCATTATTACCGTTATCTTCTGAATGTGTGTTCTCTGAATTAGTAGAACTGGGAACAAAATCTTGGTTGATGTTGGGTGGGTCATAAAGATCATCCAAATAAAATTCAGCCAAGGTGGTTGATTCATAAGTGATTCTGCCCACGATCTCCATAACTTCCACTATTGGATAAGGCGATATTATTATTTCACCAACTTGCAAAAGTAATCAGAGTCAATTTTTGTTGTTTTTTTTCTTCTCATGTTACACAAAACCATGGTTTAAGCGCCTACAAAATCTAACAAATCAATATTAATTATTTCATTATAATCATTAAAAAGTAAAAAATTACGCCAGCATAAGTTTTTAAAAAGTCGTAGGAGCTCTGCTTTGCCATGGTGGGCTTAATGGATTATATCCATGGAATTTGGGATAAACATCTCTCAAATAATAAAACAAATGGAAAACCAACAAATCCACCAAAACCGAAGTGAAAGATTTTCCATAAAGTAAAGACTCCGCTAAGTTGAAGAATGGCAATAAGTTGGAATTGAATTCTATCAATCTAAAAATTTGTACTGGAACACCTTGATTTTGTTTTGACCAAAGATAAGTTAAGGAGTCAATCAATCTATTACCCAAGACATAGTGGGGCACCAAGAAAGTTGAGGACAACAAGATAAAGACCCCACTAAGGAAAATATCCCAAAGATAATTCCACTTGGCCACCCATTCAGGTCCATAAGAGTTTTCTAAACTGGCAGAAAAGTTATAGATATAAAATAAAGTCGGTAGCACTCCAAACCCCATATTGCTAGAGAATAAGAATGACAGGATGAGACGGTAATATTGATGTTTCACGAAGACTCCCTCGTAGGAGTAGACCAAATCCAACGGAGTGAAAATTCCGCAATGTTGGGCAATGGAAACTATAAGCATGCCTCCCATCCAACAGCGAGTGATGGGAGGAATGTCTCTGATCATCTGAAAAGGGAGGTTCTCCATTTGAAATAGAGTTTGTCTAAACTGAATTGCTAACTTCTTGTAAGACAAGTAATGAAATCTTGGTGATGTTGAAATGGTGTCCGTTTTCGGAGGTTAGGACCAGGGCTGCTAATCAAAGTTGTTTGCGATAAATTGATGAGCATCAATTTTCTTGCAAATCATTCAATAATTAGCAAAAAAGAATCAAACATGGATATTCCTTTTAGTTCTCTAGAAAGTGCTCCTGCCTGGAACGAAGCCAATGAAAAAATCATCCGTGGACCTTTTGATTATCTCAAAACTGTCTCTGGTAAAGAATTTCGATCCACATTAATAAACCTGTTCAATGATTTGCTAAATGTCCCAGAAAAAGACCTCAAAGTGATCAATTCTGTTGTGGGAATCCTACATAATGCCTCTTTACTAGTGGATGACGTGGAAGATGATTCCAAATTAAGAAGAGGCCAACCAGTGGCGCATGAGATCTTTGGAGTGGCCATGACGATTAACACTGCAAATTACATGTATTTCCAGGCTCTTCAAGAGGCTATTGTGGGATTGGGACCTGAGGCTATTACAATATTGAACGAAGAATTTTTAAATCTTCATCGTGGCCAATCTCTAGATTTATATTGGAGAGATTCGTTAACGTGCCCCACGGAAGAAGAATATGTGGATATGGTGATGAATAAAACTGGCGGTTTATTTAGATTGTCCATCAGATTGATGGAATCTCGTGTGGATTGTTGCTCTACATCATTTGTCCCCTTGGTGAACTTACTAGGAATAATTTATCAAATCAAAGACGATTATGTTAATCTATCTAGTACCGAATATTTTGTCAATAAAGGTTATTGTGAGGATTTAAAAGAAGGAAAATTTTCATTCCCAATTATACATGCCATTAGATTCGATGAAAGTAATAAGCAAGTGATCAACATTTTGAAAAAACATACTGATGATGTTGAATTAAAGAATCATGTGGTTAATTATATGAAAGAACATAGTAAAAGTTTGGAGTATTGTGTATCAACAATTGAAGTTTTGAAAAGAAAAGCTCTTACATTGTACACCGAAATCATTCAAGACAATCCCAATTTTAATCGCGAAAAAGGGTTGAAATTGAGAAATACAATTTCGAAGATATGTGCCCTTGATGATCATTAATGACTGCTTTTTTTCTGTTTCAGCTACTAATTAATCCTTTAATGACTAAATATACGATTTTATTTGACAAAAATATCATTAGATTAAACGATGTTACAAATTTTGAATCTGTTATATAAATCATGTGTCAAACTAAACCTCCACAATTACAAAACTTTGTAAGTAATCAATATTAACATTCACTACGAGAATTAAACAGAACGAATCAACATAAAAAAATAGGAGAAAAAATTGAGAGAAAAATTGAACATTTTGGAAACAACAACAAAAAAATTTTAATATTAATAAGTAACTAGTCATTTTTACTATTCATTTGAGACTTGATTTTATCTTTCAAATCTTTATTAACATTCATGGTTAATGGAGCATCAGAACCTGTACTACTAACAGAAGAAGTTCTGGCTCTGCTATACTCAGAAAAAACAGGAATATTGGATAATGAATTACTAGAATTCATTCTTGAAATACCATCCGAATCAACAAACGAGGAAGCATCATCATCATCATTAGTTTCTTCAAGATGCTGTTTTTTCTTGTTGAGTCTTCTTTGACGTAACTCATTGGTCTTTTTATCTTCTTCTTCATCATCCACATCGTGTTTAGGATTACTTTCTAAAAGATTGAAATTATCGGGGAACATTTCCAATCCGAAAGTATCGATGATTTCTGTGATTTGTCTAGATAATTCTCTTCTTTCAATCTTCAAGTTATTTAATGAAACGGGGTCCACAATTGAAAAATATAATGGTCTCAAACTTTTGAATAAATCCATTCCTGATTCTCCAACAAATAAAGCAGAATAAGTAATAAACACACTAAAAATATAACTAAAAATAAAAATTAAGATAAGTGATCTGCCAGCAAAGATTTGTTTTTCATACAAATAAAATGTCGCAAGACTTGACCAAAAGATATAGAGTAAAGGAGCAAAAACCATTGAAATCAAAATTTTCCAAGTAGCAACAACGTCATTAGCCTTGATTTTAACCACTGAGCCAGCTAAAGCTTCTTTAGCCTTTTTCTTTGAAATAATTCTAGCCCCAACAAATACGGGAGAGAATAAAATAGTCCCTGGTAAAGCTAAAATTGATAAAACAAAAATTTTGAAACTTCTGTAAAGTAAGATAAGTAAATTACCAAAGATATTAATTTCGGCATTTTCAACCATATGGTCGGCCATATGATAGTCTTTTAAATGTTGATTATATTCCAAAATTTTTTTTTTGATTTCAATGATTTTCGCATCATCTTTATAACGATCATAACCAGCAATAATTCTTCTATTGAATTCATGAATTGAAGGCAAAGGTAATCTTTCAGCAAAATTGGTTTGATATAAACGTCTTGAAGCTTGAACAATCATTAAAGTTTCATATGAATCACATTGAACAGTAACTGCTTTTAAACCATCTTGAATGATGTCTAGTAACTCTTTCACTGCTTCACGATTAGTTTCTGGGTTTTGATATTTTTCCACTAACTCACTAGGAACTTCAATTGGATTACCAAATTCAATAACAGCTCTTGATCTAAATTTATGAGGATGGAAATAATTCATACCACAAGGAACAATTTTCACAGAAAGTCCAGGTTTATGAACCATTGCTCCTAAAGCCATAATAGCAACTCCCGCTTTCAAAGGCAATAAGGAAGTACGATCATGGCTACCACCTTCTGGAAAAATACCTATACATTGATTTGCAGCTAAATGTTCGAAGACTTGATTATAAACATCCTTTTGATCAATTTTGTCAGCAACTTTAAATTCAGTAGATTCTTTGAGTAATTTGGAAACTTTTGAACTCTTTTTGAGATTAAATTCTTTTCTAATAATAAGTTCATTGTCAGAAATGATTTCCTTTATATCTGCGTTTCCTAAAGAATTTGGCAAACCAATTAAACCTTTAACCATACATTCTTGGGTGAATTTGGTACCAATTCCATGAATTCTGGTTGGATCATTCTCAATGTCTTTAATAAAGATTTTTCCAGTGGCTTTCTTCAAGTTATCTTGGGCTCTGTTCACCCCAATTGACATTTGACAACGAGCAAGAAAACCGATCACCATTCTTTTCAAGGACTTTGTGGCAATTAAAAAGCTCACCCGACGGTTAACTCTCTTCTTAACCTGTCCCATTAAGATCACTGGGTCCACAAATTGATTAGCGTGTGGAGCTCCAACAAAGATCACTGGTCCGTCCTTAGGGATTTTGTACGCATTTCTCGCCCTAATTTCTCGGAAAAAGCAGTCGAAGATAGTGCTCAAGAGCCAAAGGAAGAGATCATAGATAATAAAATCCTTTTTTGTGAACCGCTTGTAGACAGGCTTCTTTGCAGACATGGCTTGTTAATCAAACCAAATCTGTTGGCTAAGCGATGTGTTTCTGGAGTTTTCTACGAATCACACGCCAAAAGTGCCAGGGCTTCTAAGTTTTTTTTACAAAATTACGAGCCCAGAAAATAACGGTACTTTAAAATTTCAAGTCCATTTATTTCCGGCTCTGTTAACCTTCCAATTTGCCTCGGGGACTCGCTTCGATAAATCAGTAACTGCTTCCAATTTGCCTTCGAATGTCGTCTGTATCATTACCGGAGTCCAAGCCTCAGAAGCGTCGTCGTCTCAAGCTCAGTTGTCTCACCTGCTCCAAGAAAAAGACCAAATGTGACCGCCAGCGTCCTTGTGCGAATTGCGTTAAGGCCGGATATGGCCAGAGCTGTGAATATGAGAGTCCAGTCTGGGTTAATGCCCCAAAATGCTCCCCAGGAGATCCTTCTACTAAGGTCCACAATCTACCGGATCAGAACGAGGACGTTTCCTTGCCTGGAGGGTCCAACATAAACCATCAATATCTGCTCAGCGTGGTCTCGCTGGGGATAAATAGAATACCACCCCAGTTTGGACCTTCTCCAGAACCTGAAATCATCACTGCTCCTCCAATTAGACATATTATTGCCTCTCCGATGGCCACACCCAATATTTTGTCCAGCGAATTTGCCGCAGAAACTGATATTAATGTTCCAACAAAAAAGATTTCAGCAAGGCCAATTTCGGAGATAAATAAATCCAACGTCGAAAGGGAAATCAAATCTTTGAAAGATCAACTCAGCAAATTAGAAGGCTTTCTTCAGGTTTCAGAAGGCTCAAAGAGCAGCTCTGGAAAGAGCACCATCACCAACATAACTTCTCCAGATACGCTGAGCACAAGAAGTGGATGTTCTAATAAAGAGACTGTTGCTTCTTCTACGGTCGGTTATGACGGCTCAACTCAAAAAATTAGTAACACTCTTGTTCATTCAGCTATCAGCAATGGCAATAATATTCCAATGTTAAGTGGTAGCTTGGAACTTCAAACAAGCATCAATAATGTAAATGATAATAATGTTAATAATAATATTAATAATACTTATAATCATAATAATAACAATAATGACAATACTACTACTACTACTACTAATAA
>JBAKFZ010000107.1:0-40833 GCA_037355385.1 Saccharomycopsis sp. FM-2023a
TTTTAAATAACAAAATATTAACGATGGATATAAATATTTGATTAATTTATTTTTTTTATTATTTAAACTTGAGTAAGTAGCAGTAAGTAATTTGGAATTTATAATTGGATCTTTATTATAAATTAAATGAAATAGTTTGGCCAAATTTTCCTGCTTAATCAAAGTATCTGTTGTCTCTTCAATATTTAAAATATTACTTATACTTTTCTTATTATTTTCAACTTTTAGATCTTCAGCGGAAGTTTTTGAATCTTTATTGGTAATTATTGTATCTAAAACTTCAATAATTTTTTCGATTTCTTCAATAGTTTCTAATTTAAAATTATTACTAAGTAAAGTTGACAAGATTTCTGTTGCGATTGATGTTTGAACTTTAACAGGTTGAGCGCTTAATAATCCTTGATATTCTTTCAAATTTAATAATAATTTCAAGTTGACTTTATTTTTCTTAGAACCTTCAGTTGGACTAGTAAAGTTTAATGGTAATAATAGTATATTTTTCAAATTTTCTTCAGTTTCTGAGTTTGATGATTCAATAGTTTCTTTCAATTCATTATATCTAGTTAAAGTTTCTGCTAATATAAGATCAATATATTGATAATTTTCTGGATAATATGAAGCAGATAATCTCATCAATGCATAATATAACGCAGTGATATCATCAATTGTAAGATCCGGTCTAACTTGATTCAATCTTTGGAAATGAGCAAAAAAAATATTAAATAAACTTTCCACATCAATTTTATCTTCAGATTCTGAAGAAACTGACTTTTCTTTTGGTTTTTCAGAAACCACTTCTTTCGAAGTCTCACCTGTAGATTCTTCTTTAGACTCTTCAGTTGGTTTTTCAATAGATTCTTTCTGTTCTTTTTTATCTTCAACTATTTCTGTTTTTGAAAATGTTTCAGCTGATGATTCTTTATCAGTTATACTAAGTTTCCTTATATCTTCTAAACTCTCTCTATCAATATAATCAGTTAATCTTTCAAGTAAAGTGATTAAAATTTTTTTTAAACTAACTTGAGGAATTAAATTAATGGTTGAATCTAATAGTTCTTTAAGAGTAAATAAATGGAACTCATCAGGGAAAACTTGAATAATAACATCAAATAAATATTCTTGGGCAATCATATCACGACATTGAATAACTTGCTCCAAAATTTCTGGTAAAATGGTTTTCTTATAATAATACTTATCAACTCCTTCAAGTTGACTAAGTCTAACAATATTCGAACCAACTAAAATTTGTAATTCTCTTCTTTCTTGGATTCTTTTTTTTCTATCTCTTGAATGTCCTTGATGTTGTAATCTAACCCAAAGTTTATTCATTTCAATAAAATTAGTTATTATGAAATTGACAGAATCTTCTAAAGTACCATTAATAGGATTTTCGTTAGTTTTATTTTGAGGTAACAAATTCTTGGTTCTTTGTGACAAATAATATCTCAAAAATAATCCTCTAATTGGATGTTGAACCCCTCTACACATTTCAATCATATCTTTCATAATCTCTCTGACTGGAGCATCAGAAATTGCCATGAAAACCGTACCAACGGTGATCATTAGATATAATCTCGGAATAATATTACCAGAATATTGAACTAATTCATAAAGATTACTCAAATTTTTACTGGGATAAACCTCCTTCAAATAAGTACCCAAATATTCCAAAGAATCGTAAATTGAAACATAAAGTTCATAATAGTTTTTGGGAGACAAATTGGAAGTTCTAAGTTCTCCTAATAATGCAGAAGCGGGTTTTAAAGATTCCATAGCTTTACTCTTGTTGTCCAAGAGTTTTTTCATCTGGATGGTTTGTTGTTTGATGGTGTTGAGTGACTCGTTGACAAGAGCCAGCTGCTCTTCGGGAGAAAAACTCTTGACCGGACCAGGAGCCATTGGAAGTTTGAAATAATAATTGATGAAGTTTTGATAGAGATTTGACTCAAATTGCTCAGTTTTGGTCTGCTCAGTTTTGGTTTTGTTGTGGTGGCGTACCGGGGCTGCCTATCCAATTTTTTTTACTAGTCCAGCACACAAAAAAGATAGCAGAATCAAACAATTTTCAATTACAATTCATCCATAAGCCACAAATCATTGAGAAAATGTCGTTATTTTTCAAAGCTCCGTTGGATATCGAGATCAGATTAGCTGACGAAGACTCCCGGAAACAAGTGGAGGTCAAGAATAAAAATGGCAGAAAAGATAAATTACCTTTATATGAAGATGGGGAAACCGTTAAGGGACAGGTAACAATAAGAGTTAAAGATGGTAGAAGAGTGGAACACTCAGGAATTAAGATCCAATTGATTGGGACAATTGACACTAATAATGATGGTCTAAATTTTGATAATTTCTTATACTTGGTTCAAGAACTTTCAGCACCGGCAGAATTAAATCATCCAGAAAATTATTCATTTGAATTTAAAAACGTTGAAAAACAATTCGAAAGTTATAGGGGAACAAATGTTAGACTAAGATATTTTTTGAAATGTATTGTGCTGAGAAAATCAGCGGATGTTATCAGAGAAAAAGAATTATGGGTTTATGTTAATCAAAATCCTCCTGAAGCTCCAACTACCGTCAAAATGGACGTGGGAATTGAGGATTGTTTACATATTGAATTTGAATATTCAAAATCAAGATATTCTTTAAAAGATGTGATAGTAGGACGAATCTATTTTTTATTAGTGAGGTTGAAAATTAAACATATGGAACTTTCTTTGATTAGAAGAGAAACAGTGGGGAGTGGATCAAGTCAAATTAGTGACTCTCAAACACTAGTCAGATTTGAGATTATGGATGGTGCTCCAGTTAGAGGAGAAACTATTCCAATTAGATTATTCTTAAGAGGTTATGACTTAACCCCAACATTTAGAGATGTTAATAAGAAATTTTCTACTAGAACTTTTTTAAGTTTGGTCTTGATTGATGAAGATGCCAGACGTTATTTTAAACAAAGTGAAATCATTCTTTACAGAGATTGATTTGATTTTATTATTAGAATCAAAAAAATTGAAGGGTTTAAAACTTCTTTTTCAAATCAATTCTTTTCTTTTTAATTATTTTTTTTTTCTCATCTTTTTTATCTTTGCAAACAAAATCTTTAATTTAGCTTTTTAGGAAACTTTTCACAGTGAATCAACATGTCGATACGATCAATTTTGTTTTGTGTAGCAAAAATTTGACTCAGCTTATGTGGAGCTCATCGCGAAAAACAAAAACAAAAAAATAACACAAAGACAAAAATCAGATAAGCCAAAGAAAGATCAAATTAACTTGCTAATGTATGAAGGGATAATTCAGAAGAACCAACTATTCAAGCAGTCAAGACTTCGTTCTTTATATTCGGATTTTGATCTGTTAAAAGAATATAATCCTGATGGTTATGAAGCCAACCTTTTAGCTTGGAAGAAACTATTCAAAGAGATTTTAGATTCTCAACAAGGAGTGGTGCTTGATACCAGTCATCTAATTGATAATCTTAGTATCTCAACTACCTTAAATGATGGGGTTAGTGTTGTCTTGAGACCTTTGTCTATAGATACGGTGATTAATGAAATTGTTAATGATCCTACTGAGAAAAGTTTATTACCTTTAAAAGAGTTTCAACAAGAAACAAATTCAATTTATAATAATTCTTTACTTGGTAATATTTCTTTAAAAAGTTCTGTGTTTTGGCTTCTATCAAGATCTGGTATCTATGATTCAAGTTTTAACGTTACTGGTAATAAAGACAAAGTTGGAAATTATTTAATTAATACTCAGTTTGTTTATTTACCAAAAATGGAATCATTGAAAAATAATATACTAAAGTTGTTAAATGATAAAAACAATAAATCAAAAGAAAACCCAGAACTTTTGACCAAGTCACAATTTGAAGAGCTTTTAGAAAAGAAGTTAGGTTTATCTAATTTAGATTGTGCAATCATGTTAAAATTTTTAACAAGAGATACAAAAGATTTGTTGATTAAGACTGGTTCTGTGATTACTAAGAATAATGAACTAATTGAGATTCCTGATCCAATCATAAAAATTAAGCTGATTAATAATGAAGAAATCACCGCTAATGACGTGGCAGTTGTTCAATTAAAAGGCTCAATTAATTCTGTTAATTCAAGAATTGATAGTTTGGATTTCAAAATAAAAGATTATCAGTCGAAAATTCAAAAGTTAATTGGTGACAAAACGTCAAATAGAGATTATATCAAATTATTATTAAAAACAAAAAAATCAATTGAAAGTTCATTGATTAATGCTACTGCCAATTTAGCCAACTTAGAAGGACTTTTATCAAATATTCAATTACAAACTGGAAATATTGAAGTGGTTCAACTATTAAATAATTCTAAAAATATTTTGAAAGATTTGAATAATGAATTGACAATTGAAAAAGTTGACATTTTGAAAGATGATATTCATGATGAGATTAATAAAGTTAATGAAATCAATGATACTTTGGCAGAGTTTAATGATATGAATAATAATGTTCTTGATGAGAAAGAAATTGATAAAGAATTAGAAGAGATGGAAAGACAACAAGTTGAAGAAGTTGAGCATAAACAACTTAAAGAAGTTGAACATAAACAAGAGAATAGTGAACAAAACTTAATTGATAGATTGGAAAGATTAAAAGTTAATAAATCAACAACACAATTGTCTGAACCAGTCAAAGAAAAGGAGAAAGAGCCAATGCTTTCAGCTTGATTGTATAGTCTATAAAATAATATATTACTAATTTCATTGCCTTTATGATAGATATAACTGTTTATCGCGATAATATCTACAAGTAAATTTATTAAAGTTAAAATTGGATTATACATTAAAGATGACTATTGTAATAAAGTTGTCATTGCAAACAATATAAACTTAATTGACTATTAATATTAATTGAACAATCTCTACAAAAGAAGAAAAAATAACGATAACATATGAAAGAATTTAATTAAGTCAAAGTAATCATGATCACAAATGAGTACTTGTTTGTAAATAATCAAAAAGCTCAAAAAAGTTGACTCTGGATCAAATCATTTTATAAGGTATAAAAAAAGGGAGATTGCCCTTCTAGTGCGTTCAATTGTAAGATTAATTTAATAATCAATTGATATGCAATCTACACCATCAAGTAAGTGTCAAATTGGTTAGTATATTAACCAATTAATAACACTGAATACTCCTTTGAAACCCGAAAGGGTCATTATAATTTTGTGAAACCTGGATGCTCAAGAGATCCTTTATTATTAAAATTCATGTTTCATCAGCAAGTGACAATGAATTTGATGGGACAGGTAAAAATTATGATAGATTATCCGGCACGTTAATCTTTTTAGTTCGTAAATATTTTAATCATAAATTGTTTTTGGAAAATCAAAAACTGATTTTAAGAGAATGATAAAAGGGGGACATTTGAATACAAGCCATGGCAACTGTCCATTGCAACCAACTGATCGGATTCGCAAACTTTTGAAATTCCTAACTTTTAAAGTTCATCAGCTGTATTCTGTGCGGTGTTTTGGTGAATACCTAAGGTAATATGTATGTTGAGAAATCTTTACTTTATCTTTTATCAATTTTGACTGATGAAAAGCATTTAGAATTTGATTATCAAACTAAGAGTAATCAGTTGTAGTTGCATAATCAAATTTAAACATCCAAGTGATTTAGTTCCAACCATAACAATAATAGGTTTAACTGTTCGAGTTATGTACGGGTTTTTAGATTTTTAAAATTTTCAAAGCCCCCGTTTTTGATCGGAAGTCTACTTACAAATTCAAATTTTAGTTGAAAATAAGCCTGCTGGCTGTGTTCAGCTAGCTGGGGAAGCTTTGGCTTGTAATGAATGAAATCATATGATTATTTAGGTGCTTTGGATTTTTCCTAAGGCAACTAAATTACAATAAAAAAATTTAAAATTTTAACTGGAGCGGAGCGTATTTCGAAGAACTAAACTAACCTAAAGATTTTAGATCATTACTTATTTGGATTAAAAAGTTTGCTCTTGCAAAACAGAGTCAAATTTAATCCTCAAATTAAGCACAACGTTTGCAAGACATCACTAATTTACCAACGTCTATTTCAATTGGTTGATTTAATTTGTCTTAACACATGTGTCTTGAAAAAACCAAAACATCACTGGCCTCGGATCGGAAACAAATACTACAACTGTGGTTAGATCATCCATTAACTAACCAATTAAGGATGCTTTAAATTTGCAGGAAAAGTAAAACATTTTTTTTTGCTGTCAAAAAAAAAAAAAAAAAAAAAAAAAAGTAAAAAGTAAATACAGGACTCACAAAAAGCTTCATCCTTGAGGTGGGAAACAACTCGAGCTTGTCTGAGATCTCAAATTAAGCTGAGTGTTGCCTTAACTAAGGTGTGCTCAAAAGTATTGAGACTTTTTCATGGTACTATCTTCGAAACATCAATTGTTAACAGAACACTCTTTTCTGTGGTTGACATGAGAATTAAGGAATTTTTAAATTCTCGAATTTGAATTCCAATTCTAAAAATCAAATTAGTCGTTCCATAACCTAAGTTTGATGTCTTTACTTTAATAAAACAATTGATTGTGCAAATTTTGTTTAGATTTTATTAATTCAAAGTAGTTCGTGGTAACGCACAAAAATATGGTGTTTTTCATTAAGATGTTGATATCTACAAAGGTTTGTGATATAGATTATAGTATAAATATAAATATATAGTATATAAAGATATAACGAAAGGCTTGATAAAAGTAATCTGGGTTCGTAAATGAACTTCAAAAAAATATAGAAAATGTTTCTATACTATAGTATAATAAAAAACATTAAATAATCAAACGAGTGAGAGGTAAAAAATAACGACTAGCAATAATAAAATTTGAAAATAAAAGAAGGCAAGTGATAAGTAAACTAAAAAAAAAACAACTAATCGTGGAAACTACAACAAATAAACAAAAAATCTAAGAGCTAGTTGTCTTGCTCTTTTTTAGCAATTGAATTTGAAGAATTTGGAGGAGTATAAGGAGAATTGAAAGAATGAGAAGAGGTTGGGTGGGTAGTATTAGTAGTAGCATTGTAATGATACATTGTACTATTATTATTGTAAGACATATAAGATTGGGTAGCCGCTTGTTGATCAGTAGTTGCCATCAAAGGACTAGGAACAGGAGATGGGTGAGAACGAGCTTCATTACTAACAGGTGGTTGAAGTAGTAAGGAAAGACCAGTGCCAGAGGAACGAGCAGTTAATGGAGGAGTAGCGACCATGGAAGTAGGAGAGTAAGGTTGTTGGCGATGATTAAGCATAGAATTAGAGGTAACTTGAGAAGAATGAGGAACATCATTAATATAACTGTTCAAATTTTGAGACTGATGAATGTGGAGAGCATTAAGACCACTAGAAGTACGAGGCTCTTCACTATAATCACAACTATATTTACTCAAAACTCTTTGAATAGCTTCATGTAAACTTTGCCAGTTAAAAACTTTAACATCTTTCTCAATATTTCTTGGTCTTGGAGCAGGATATTTCATAATTTGAGTAAAAAATTCAGCAAAAGCATGTTTAGATCTAGCAACAGTAATTGGTTTCAAGCCTTGTAAATTTCTTCTAATTCTATTTTTTTCTTCAACAACAAATTTTTGATTGACCAATTTTTCTAATAGTTGAATAACATCAACAGAAGTAACGAAATAATGGGTCTTAGCCCCAGATTCTTTACTAGGACTTGCCCAATATAAACAACTAATAACTGCATCATGAGAATGATAATCTTCTGGTCTAATAGCTTGAAATTTGATATTCAAAGTATTACCAGTTTGAGTCCAATCAAATTTAACTAGTCTTCTTCCAACTTCAAGTTCTCTTGGTGACCAATTTCTAGTCATTGAATTTATATCACCTTGGAACTTAACAACAATTTTAGGATGTCTTGAATTTTCAGTACCATATAGAGAATGATTAATTGAGCTAGGAGATGACGGCTCTGTATCACTATTATGCAGTAAGGTAGTAGTTCTAACAAGTCTTGGATTACCTTCACGATTAATACTAGCGTTTTGACGAACATTGTGAATATTGGTTTCAGAAATAATACTATTATTAGTTTGAAATGAAGAAGTTGAAGAAGCAGAAGACGGGCGAACTAGTTCATTATTATGACCATTACCAATGTAAAACTGTTGATGATTATTGATAGGAGGATGAGCACCTGGATAACTATTACGAGGTAAAAGATTCATTTCATTTGGAGATGGATGAGAATAAACAAGCCCGCTTGTTAATGAAGGATGATGGGAGGCTGTTTGAGGAGAATTGACAGAATTATGAGGTGGGTATGGCATTCTGTTGTTATAAGCATTGAAAGGGTGGGAGTTGAAAGCAAACGGATTTCTGGAACCAATATCACTCGAATAAGGAGTAGCCGGACCAGTATATCTTGATTGCTGCAAATAGGAAGGTGTAGCTATAGGAGAACCAACTTGACTTGGATGTCCAGCACCGCTGGATGGTTGTGGAACATGTTGTCTATAATCTTCAGGAGGATTATTAAGGGCGAGATAATTATAAGGACCTGATTGGGTAATTGGAGGATTATTATTAGTTGAATTAGAATTTGATCCAATTGACTGAGAAGTCTCAGATCCAGCTGGATATTTTAAATTATACGTTGTTCTCAGTTGATTATTTTCAGGAGGAGTAGGCATATTGGCAGAGTTATAATTAATAGATGAGGATGATGATGAAATGGATAAACTCATATTATTACTCAAACAAATGAAGCGTTCTAATAAGCTAGATCCAATTTTTATAAAGATGATGATGACGAAGATGATCTGTTTTTTTTTTAACCTACCGTCAAAATTTTTGCCAAAAACAATCAGTAAAAGTTAAGGAGAAGTTACTTTTAAAAATTTTTTCAAGTCAAAAAAAAAAAAGTTCTGGAAGGATATAAGATTGAATAATTGACAATTAGTATAATCCGCAATCAAATGATAACAAGGACTGTTGATATTGATATTATGAAAGGGGGTAAAAGGTAAACAAAGCTAGTTGCTGAGATTTCTAAAATGATTGATCCAGAGTCAAACAATTAAAGCTATTAAATAATGAGTGTTTGAAGGAACCCAAGCGATGAGAATACTTTGATTAAATTGGATTGAGGGGTTGTTTCTGAAACAATATTTTGCAAAGAGAGAGACAATTAGTCCATTAGCAGAAAACAGAGTAGGTTTATAACGCGGAGACCCAAGATATGGAGAGGAGGATAAAAGAGATTATTTATAAGTTTGTTAAGATGTTACTGTAAGATTTATGTAATTCGCAGATTAGAGTTTGGGACTCGGTTTGCATAGTAAGGCACTGCATCTGCAAGTATGAAGCATGATGCAATGTACTGCTTCTCATACATATTTGTGCATGTTATACGATTTTGCTTACGTAACCTGGAGGCTGCGGCAACAGCCAGGGACCAATTTATTTTCCGGATTTAGAACCTAATTATCCATTGATGTGGGTAAATTATGGGACGTCAAATTGTTGTTTGTTAATAATTATCAATCATTTCAAAGTTTAATCACAGATTCTCCTCCAGAAAATTTCATTATCTATTCCTCGTCCCATTTTCGCCGGTCAATTACAATTTTTGCGAATTTCTTTTGTCCTTGTCCTGTTATCAACTTGTCATTAATCAATCAGATTAAGAGATTTGATATCTTTAATTTGTTATGTCTTTTAACTGCCCTTTTATATACCCCTTTCAAATTGTAAAACATTTACGAGTTGTTCAATATTCACTAGATGTCAAATATGCTGCTTCAATTAAATGATTTGTTCATTATTGTTGATAATGATCCTTCGCAATTGACACCTTAAAAAAATCAAAGAATAATGATCCTTTTACTGGACAGATGATCTACTATTTTGTCACCTACTCCTTTTGAATAAAAAAATTCTAGATCTTTTCTGAATTATCAAACTTTTCTCTTAGTAAAGATAAGATATATGCCATATTTTATTTAATAGTCAATGCTAAAATAAAATTTATCCATCAAGCGCCAATGTAGGAAACTTTAAAAGAATACCAACTTACTTAATTAATAGACAGCACATAGTCCCTTAAGTTTAGCTAACCTTTTCTTCTTTAGAATTCTAAATATTCATTAAACTTACTAAGACAATCTTTGGGACCGATAAACGGATCGGATCGATGTTTTAACTTGGTTGGAAAACGGCACTACTGAGTTTTGTCCAGAAAAATTTCGAACTGGTAAATTTCATTTGCCTTTTTGTTTAAAACTAATCTTGGTCTCATAAAAAGTTTCAATATTGTTATATTGAAAAGTTATCAATCAATGCCATATAAACAAATTCAAGGAGTTTCAACTTTTCAATGTCAGTTGGCGTTTTAGATAGATTGCAGTAAAAATTGATTTGTTATCAAGTCTCAATAATTGAAAAAAGTTCTTTGGTTTCAAAGAAATACGTATTTAGCTACATGTTCTTCTATCTTTTTGAAATTATCAATGTAATGATGTATCTTGAATTTTAAGACATATTTTTTAATAATAATTGGCTTTAAACTTGAGTTTAAAAGATTATTATTTGACTCAACTAATCCAAAATTGAGACCCTCGAGTCAACGAATGATAAATCAATGGAAATTCAAATTAAATGTCATTGAGCAATCATTAAACTAAACCCAACTAAAAATGTCAGACAACGATCAATTTTCAAAAGACTCGAGCTATAAATATTTTTGTATTCTTCATTCTTAGTCTAAGAGTCTTAGACCAACAAAGATGAGCATCGATAAACACTAATTGTTCAAATTGTTAAATTAATTAATTATTTTATTTTTTTTGAATTTGCTAACTAAGATAATTTTTCCGTGGGATAATTGAAAAGAATGAAACACCACAAAATTTGATCAAACATTCCTTCTTAAACAATCAAAATTTGTAAAGATTCTCTTTGCAAACAACAATTAAGTTTTTTTTCTGAAATTCTCTCGAAAACTCCCAAATTACTCAAAATATATCATTAAAATGTCGGGACATTGAAGTCAGATCTACTAACAACTGAGCCCTGGGATTACTTATTCTGGAAATTTGCGACTTCCTGAAATAGTGAAGAACAGACCATAAATGGGCATTAACTCCACTATTCGAGAAACTCGTTATCTTTTAATCACCTTTCATAATGTTTTAGATCAATCTCGAAAATATATAGTTTCATAAATTATGTCTTTCATAGAAAAATTTCTTGAAAATACCCCTGAGAGCTTAATTAGCGAGACAGATCTTTAATTTGCAACCATGTTCTCATTTACGAGATTTTTTTCGAAAAACAAGGATTTTTTTTTTAACCATAAAACCATTTAACAATAGATGTCTATTAGCATAAGCAAACGATCTTAATTGTTCAGAACACAATAGAGCTAATTCAAAATCTCGTGTATAACAACCTTTTTTTTAGAATCATTGCTCGTTATCAGTCAAGCCATTATTACTTTCTTTTATTGTTGCCGTTTATTTGTCTAAAATGACAATTTTAATTACCCCTTTATTTCTTGTTAGGCAATCAACTTTTGTCTAGACCGTCAATAGCTATTGATGGCTTGTGGGGTAACGTCAAAGAGAGTAATGTGTTCGAAACACCGTTAAGTTAGACTGATAGAATTTGAACATGCATTTTAAACATTTAACTTCTCTACACTTGATTGGTACTTTTTGAACCAATGCTAATAAACACATTTAATATTAAAAAAAAAAAAAATCCAGTGTCAACGGAAAATACTCAAAAGAATATCATTCTCACAATTTCGGTATCCATTTATTTGTCAAGGACAACCTGATGCATAAAAATAAAGCCTTAACAAGAATCCTTAATGCCTATTCTTAAAATTTCACAATTTTTTTTTTTGGGACATTTAGTTACTCAAAAAAGTCCCTCAAGTAAGTGTGAGGCAAAGTTAATATTAAATTCTGGAAGTGGCAATAGAAATTAATGTAAGGATACATATTTTAGTTAATCCTCTTATGATAATAAACAACAAGTATTCATTGATTGATTATAATCATGCGATTTTTAGATTTTTTAACGATTATGTAACGATCAAAATTAGTGCCAATTTCATGCCCCTCCCCTTTCTAACTTTCTGTCAATGTCACTGGATGGTGAAACACTAGAAAATTTTTTTCTTCACGACCAAATCATGTTCAAATATCGGGAAATTGTCCCAACATAAATACTTTAAATTCTGTGGCTAATACATAGAATGTAATGCCCTCTAAAAGTATTGATCAAAGTTCAAGTTCTAAATTTGATCTACTAAATAATCCAATGCAAATATGGACTATAGTTCTTCCAATAAGTTTATACTTACAAAATTATTCTCTTAAAATACGCTGTCAATCATTAACTTAAAAATCAAGGCTTTGAACATATTCAACGAATTGGTTTTCCTCATTGTAAATCAATAGTAGTGAATACACATCTGGGATAAGTTAGTATCTACAGGAAACGTAAACCCACTTGATTCTGATTAATTCCATATGGAGATTCGATACACATGAAAATCTCCAAAATCAACTGTATTAAATTTCAGTTAAAAATTTGAGCAATATGCCTTTCGTAATTGACAATTCTTATTGACAATATTGCGAAATAAAGTTCTAAAATTCTTTCAAAAGTTAAAATTATTCGAATTCCAAAATTGAAGCTATTGACGGGGCTGATATTTCCCTTTTTGAATTGAATATCGAATTCCGTTTGGATCTTATTCGACTACATAAACCTTTCCGGTGAAATATTTAAGTTTTTAAGAACTGTTATATGAGCCATACCAATATCAATATGATATAGGCTCATATAAAATTTTAGATATGACGAAAAGTAATCAAATAAAATTTTAATGAAAAGTTTTGATGTATAATAATGTTGCAATGATCATTTTGAAAGACCATACTTTGAAGCCAATTTCAACCCCAACCTCGTTCTCAGTAAATGAAACTTCAAAAGAAATCATGCTCATGCTCCCCATCAAATTGACCTGTACAGTTTTACATTCTGCAATATCAGGATCGTTGAAGTCTAATTTTGTTCTTTAATATGGACTTCCAAGACAATCTAGTCTTAGTGAAAAAATTAAGAACAGCTTGTTCGGCTACTGAGCAATTATTTCCCTCAATATGACTGAGGTTTAAAATTGCAGGAGTGGAAGGAAATAAATCGTTTGCCGAGACAAGTTCTGGAGCTGTTAGCTGATCAGTTTCACTCAAATTAATAGTTAACCTCACCACCAAGACACAGTCCCACCAAAGTTGTCTCTAAACAGTATGGTTGACCGGAAACACTGATGATTGACATTGATTTTCTTGTTGACTCAAAATTAAATCATGTTTATCATTTATAATCTCACTGAATACCTGTGGTATTGAAAATAATCGATATCAAACCAAGTGCATTTTTCATACTTGATAAATGTTGACATTCTCGTGGGAATATAAGTAAGTTTGATAAATAGTTTATAGAAAATTCGAGCGACTGATGTTTTATACGGCTAAGCACAACACTGAATGCAATTTTCCTTGGTTTACAGAATCTTCTCTGTCTTACTCTGTCTATAAATATTGAATGAGGGATTGTAAATCTTATACCCTTGTCTTAAATTATTTTGAAAATTTTATCTTTATTATACAAATGTTTATTATCAACAAAAGGGTCTAGGGTTGGTATTCTCCCAAAGATCAGTTCTCACCAAAACAATTATAGCAGTAATGTCTTAAGTCGTTGTATAAACCGTTTTTTATATATACCTACTAGGTAAAAAAAAATGCAATTTTGCAATTTTTTGTTTGCAGCCCTCGCACAAAGCCAAACAAAAAATCCAAAAAACAAGATGGATGGCAAAACCCTTCAAATGCTTGAATCTATACATTCTACAGCATTTTACAAACATTGTTCTTACAACTTGAGCAACAATCAGAAGACGTAATATTATAGACCTTTAATTGCCATGTCAAACTTTTGGAAAAAAGAATCCAACTCAGCAATTCACGAAGAATTCAATAATTTTAATGGCAGCAGTTCTTTAGTTAAACCACAGTTATCGAGAGATTCTTGTATTTCTTCAAGTACGATAAGATCCTTCCTTACAAAATCAAGACTATATACAGATGATACTTTAAAAGAAAAATTAAATAATAATATATCAAAAAATGATAGATTAAACTCTCAAACCTGTTCAATGGTTCTTAATACAATACTATCCCCAGCTTGGAATGATAGATTAGAAATAATCCACTTTTGTTCGAACGAATCGAAATTGATGAGAAAAGAAATTGAAGATTTGGATAACAATAAAGACTTTATAAATCAACCAGAATTCAACCCTCGAATTAATCCTTATGCAGAAGAAGATTTTGAGAATATGAAGAATGAAAAGTTCAAGAGTTTGGATTCATTTGAGATTTGGATAAAAAATGAAACTAAAGTGGAAAAAATCATTGAAGGAAGATCATTATCTTTATTATCAGATAATTGTCCAGTTAAATTAGTTGAAGCATGGAAACTTGCAAGAATTAATTAAACAGTTTTTTTTTCTTATTATCTTGTATATACTATTTAATGAAATCATGAACAATCTTGTTTATATCACTTTTTTATAATCAGATAAATAAATATCAAAGCATTTAACAATTCACAAAACTGCATTAAATGGTTTGGCACGTGACCATTTTTTGCTGTTGTTAAATTTTGGAAAAATCACCAAAAGTTGTAACAGATCATCAAAAATTACTTCACTAACTTTTGAGATCTCAAAATGGTATGTGGCGTATGAGTTGTTCAAGCGATTAATTGAAAGTATAGGAAAGACAAATGGTATAATGGTCCATAACTTTGGAGGTTGTTTTATTTTAATATTTCAACTTTGTATTTGCCGTTCGAGGAATTCACACTAACATATTGAAAAGGCCAGACCAGTTCCAAAGACATTACAACAAAGAAAAGGCAATGCCAAGTTCTATAAAGATCAAATGAACAAGATGGGAAAGCCAAAGAAATCCAAGTCTTCAGAGATGCCGATCTCTACTGGTTGGTTTATTTTAATTGCATTTTTAGTTGTTGGTGGTGGGGTTTTAGAAATTTCAAGATTATTTTTTTAATTAATGATTTAATGTGATTATGTTATCTAAAATAAATTGACTTGTTTTTATCAGCAATAAATAAAGATCAGTTTTGTTTTTGAAATTCTATATAAAAGTTAACTGTAAGTGACAAATTACATTGAGTATATCAAAGATTATAGTTCTTTAGTATATTTTTTGTAGTTTTTTGTATATATTTGAGCTCACTGATATATACTATGCTAGCAATAAGGAATAAGAAAAAAAAAAGGAGATAAAAACATATTAGTATAGTATTAGTCCCGAAACTATTTGGTCAATGAAATTTCAACCTATTAATTGGTTTATTAAATGTTAGGAAAACAGATTTCTTTTATGGTGAAAGCAATTGATTTCACTTTCAATTTGGATTTATTGTAATTGGAACGAATCATTAGATTATTCAAGAAAATGAACAAACTTCTTTCTTTCTCTGATTTCTTTTGCAGTTGGTGGTAAATCATGAGAATGTAACCAATCTCTTAATGGATAAGTTAAGGTAAACAAATGATCAGTTAAACTTTCTGGAGTAAGACCTAAATCTTCAAAACCAAGAGCACCTGGGGTAGTAATTTGATCTAAAAATTGACGTTCAATTTGATCTGGATTAATGGTTTCCCACCAAACATATTGTGATAATTCTGCTAATTTGATAACTAACGATTTTGGTAAATTAAGAGTACTATAATCAATTTTAGTAAATGGTCTGCATAATTCTCTAATTTCGGCAATATTATAAGTCTCTGGACCATTTAATTCGTATAATTTACCAGCAGTTGAATCATCAAAACCAATAATTTCCAAAGCCCTTGCCACGTCCAAAACATTAGTTGGAATAATTTTTTCCTTATTTTCATTAACGGTAAGTAACCTTTTAGTACCAGCAATTCTAGTGATTAATTTATCTTCTCTACCAAACAATTGACCTGGTCTAACAATGGTGGTTTCTGGAATGATTTCCTTCACAACCTCTTCACCAATACCTTTAGTAGCATAAAAGACACTCTTAGAATTTGGATCAGCACTGTGAGAAGAAACATGGATATATCTTGGGACCCCAAAATCTTTAACGGCTTGAGCAATTCTTCTAGCTCCTTCAATATTAACATCAGCCATGGAAAAATTCTTAGTATTAGCATCAGTACCTAAACAATTAAAAACAATATCGGAATGCTTAACTGAATCTTCAATTGATTGAATATTTCTCAAATCCATTTCCACAAAGTTAATCACCCCTAAATCTCCAGTAACTTTCAAAAATCTACTTTTCATTTCATCTCTAAATGGTGCAACGGTAGTGGTACCATGTCTGGCCAATTTGGAGACAACATAACGACCTAAGAATCCAGTACATCCAAAAACTGTAGCAGTAAACCCTGTTCTTGATGATCTACCACCATGTCCAATGGTAATATTGGTCTTACCAGCTTTAGTAATGTTAATATCACTTTTCAAAACATTGGTGTAGATAGATCTTTTGCTAATGGTAGAAGGTGTCTTGCTGATTGGTATTGATCTTAACATTTTTTCCCTCAACTGATCTAATATTCTTAACAGATAGTTTCGTTAAACTCTCTATTATTCTGTTCAATTTTTTTGTTTTTTTCCCCAGTGATTATTTTGCAGGTTTCTGGTTGGCCAGAATTCACTGTGCACGGGCTTCAAATAAAACTGGTTATGAGAATGTGCATCCACTTTTCAGAAATCAGTAATGTGTCAAACAATAATTTTTTAATAAATTAGTAGGAAGTTACAGAAGCTTTATCATGTAACTATATTCTATCTTTCTGTCATGTATAGCTATATATAAAAAGGAAAAGAAAAATTCGCGATACAATGAATTAAATACTAGCAAAAGATTAAAACCAAAAGAAAGCAAAAGAAAGCAAAAGAACAAGAAACTCCAAAAGAAAACTATAGTGAATTGTTAAATCATTAATGATAATAATTAAAGTAATCAAAACCCAACGCACATGTTGAGCCCAAAATCATTATAAATGCTATCTTTTCTGATTGTAAACTCACCGACTCCAGTATTAATCTTATTATAAGCATACTTTAACGCTTGATGATTAAAAAGGCTAGTTTTTCCACCTTGAAATTTCATTAAAGTACCAGAATCTCCTTTAACCGAATCCCCTTTAAACAACCAAGCTCTATATTGAGTTCTAACAAGTTTCCAATTATCAGACAACTTATCAGAATGTGTCAATCTATTTGCAATATATGGGCTAATTTCAAAACATTCAATAGAATTGGAATTTTCAAGAAGGTCAAAAATACTCTCTTCATTAACATTACTATTATCAGAAATACTTAAGTATTTAATTTTTGAAACTGAACGAACTAATTGTAAAGAATCAAGTTTTTCAGTATTTTCATCATGCAAAGCGTCAAATTTGCTTTGCTCATTTTTTAAGAATTTATTCAAACCATCCATGTCGACATTTGAGCCATGAAGATGTAAGGCTTCAAGTCCTTTGAAATATTTCTTAATAAATTTCAAAATCGTATAGCTGATACCTCTACCATTTAAATTTAAGTATTTGAGTGAAAAATTATACAACATATTATTTGACGACTTTCCAAAATTTAAACTTTCAATACTCATGATACTTTCAGTTTGTAATTGAGTCAAATCCTCAGATGAGCTGTTAATTGAAGCAACAGTTGACGTGGCCCCGGGAATCAAAGAATTGAGTATTATCAAAAGTTCATTTGCGCTGATAGCATTGGTGAAAGAATTGGATTCCAAATTCAACCAAGTCAAAGTGGTTGAAAGATTTTTTTGATTAATAAAATAATCAAAAATATCATTTTTATTTAAATTGCAACAGCCAAGAGATAGATGGGTTAATTTTTGAAAAATAGGTAATTGAATAATACTGTTATCCAGAATTCTGATATTTGACAAATCTAACCTTTCAATATTGACCAAATATGGAAACAAACTGTTAAAAAATTCTTCAGGGATAGATTGTGAATCATAAAAAGATAAAGATTTCAATTTAGAAGAATGGTTATTATCTTCGGTGTTATTGATGTTTTGAAACATATTTGAATTTAAACAACTTATACCTGAAATATCAAAAGTTTCAATTTTATTACCGGCAAAAAAAATATAATTCAAAATATCTTTATTCAATAAATAATCCAAGACACTAGAGTAGTAAATGTACTTTAAATTTGGGCACATTTTCAATAAGCTCAAAAACATTTCTGAAGACACAGGCTCATAGTTATAAAGATGATCTAATTCAAATTCTTGAAGATCCAAACATTTTACAAACTTCCTGAGCCCAGTATTCTCATTCAATTGATAATAAATTGTTTTTAAATCACCAGGAGTTCGCATAATAATCATTTGATAAACTAACTCTTTGGATAAAATATTAAATTTTTTATTTATAAGCGGCATAGTTTCAACAAACCATTTCAAATGACTTGAAAAATCAGTTTCCACATTTGAATTAATCAAAGATTTGGGGGATCCGTGAAGTTGTGACAAGATTAGTAATATGAGTTCATTTGGTAAGTTTGCAAGGGATAAGCTTTCTTGATTCATTATATATTTTGACAGATGACGATTTTGACTAGAAAGATGAGATGAGCGGGTGAGGTTTGACAGCTAAAATTATTCTAGATTGATCAATAACCAAACAACCGCCAGAAACACTACTTCGAAAACTAATAACCAATAATTTCAGAAACAAAAAAAAAAAGCTTATAATTTACTTTCACAAGATTTTGTAATTTTGTTTATGGTAAACTGTGTTTCCACCTCACCAGAAATTTCAGAATTTTTTTTTGTTTCTTTTTTGCGAACTTCCGCGGAAAAATTGTCTGAAAGATGTACACAAATAGTGATATATGATTCGGTGATAATTCAATCAAAGGGGAATCTCGGATTAATTAATCAAGATTTTAGAGGATACTGGTAAGTCCAAAAAACCAAACAACTAACTTTTGGAGCAGTTGAAGCACTTGCTATGAATTGATTAATTAAACGATAAGCCCAAACTTATGGATTCAAAATATGCCAACTGACGACCAAAGGTGATGTAAATGTGGTGAGAATGACGGAGTCTTCGATAAATGATAAGATTTGGCAAATTGAATTTTACCATTTTTTAGCGGGCATTATATATTTTTTATAGTAAATTTACCATCAGGTTGATAATTCTGTTAAAATATTTATGCAATTACTTGATCAATTAATAACTATAAGAATTTCATAAAGATCTGTTCAAGCCTAATGGAAGAAAAATTTCAAAGGCAAAAAAAATCAAACTCCAATAGTTTTTAAACCATCATCAATATTGTTTTCGTTATCGCTAAACTCTAGTTTATGGTTCATAAAATCCAAAGTATCTTCATCTGAATCCTCAATAACTTCTTCTTCTATAGGCTTATTTTCATTGGATGTCAAATCTGACATTTTTTCCTCAAATTTCTCCAAGTTACTAATGGTTTGTAATTCTCTTAACTGTTTATCTTTGCTGAATTTTTGATTATTCAAAAACTGTTCTCTTTGAATTGCCAATAAAGACTTGGACTTGTTTCCAGATGACCCTGGCCCTTTTGAATTTAAAGAAGATTTCAATTTGATTATTTTGTCATCCAATTCCAGACTTGTCATGGCTGTATTGACCCCTGTTTGATAAAAGTCTTTGATTTGAGAAGTTTCAATTTTTTGATTTGGAATTTTCCTTGCAGTAAGTTTTTCCTTAGTAACTTCTTCGTTCGCTTCTATTTCTGGCGATCTTTCATTGACCACTTTTCTAGTAGACAAACTTTTATCTTTCATGGTGGTATGGGCAGATTTGATTTTAATTGGTTTAAAATCTTCATTTTCATCTTCTTCATCATCAAAACTTAATTTGACCACCATTCTCTTTTTTTTCTTTTCTTTAACAGTATTTTTTTTAGGTTTTTTGAGAACTGGTTCTTCGTTTCTATCTTCATTTAATATAAGATCATCGAAATATGGAACAATTATATCAGTTTTAAGGATTTTGGTCGGATAAATTGGAGTGTTTTCTGAATCATCAAGTAATTCACTCTCAGAAATCTTGACCGCATTGAAAATTGAATTATCTATGATTTTACCAAATATTGTATATTCATTATTATATTCAGGAAAAGGTTTCAAGGTAATAAAGAAACTACCATTTTTTTTCTCATTATCAATTGGATCTCCATAACATAAAAGACCCCTTTTATTAAACCTTAGACGTTGATTTAGTTCAGTTTTGATTGGGTCATTCATTTGCTTATCGATGTTAGGATTATTAAGTCTTATTATAGAATTTCTCACTACTTTATCAAATAAAAATTGATCTTTCAAATTTCCATTTGCACATTTATCTAAAAAGAATTTAGATGAATTGGGACACTCTTTGGCCCATAGCTCAAATAACAAATTACCTTTATTAGTTTCCAAGCAGATTTTTGCACTTGTCGCTGGCTCTCCCATTCTATTATTTCTTTAAGTGTTCCGAAAACTGGGGAAATAAGCACAACCATAAAAACACAAAGAAAATTTATGTGAAAGAAAATGTCACGTGAAAATACTTTGAGCCCCGTCTATATTACTTTTAAAAATCCAACCAAAACATCAACAAATTTTTGGTGGCAACTGTGAGTTGAAATCTGTAAAAGTGACAATTCTTTAACAAAAATGTCAGATCTTGCAACTCTCACTTCCAACGTCAAAGCATCATTTGATAAACAAGATTATAGCACCTGTATCAAAATTCTTCCATTGATCAAGGTTGAATTAGCAAAACATAATCTTCTTGTACCTATTGTTAATAAGAAACACGGAAACCCAGGTGATCTTATTATTTCTCGTTCAATCTTAGAAATCGGAGCTTTATCTGCCATCAATTTATCCAATTTATCACTTTTTGAAAAATATATTATTGAGTTAAAACCATTTTACAATCTTAAAAACGATTTTTTTATCAGTCATAGATCTGCTAATGAAAGTAAATTGTTCGCTTTATTCTTGTTATTGTTATTGATTAAAGGTGAAATCTCACAATTCCATATTGAATTATTAGCCTTATCATCAAATAACGAAAAAAAATTATCAGATAATAACGGTACCGCTGCTGATGATCCGTCTCAAATTGAAGATTCTCCATATTTGAATTATCCAATTAAAATTGAAAGATGGCTTATGGAAGGATCTTATGATAAAGTTTGGAATTTAATCAATAATCCAGGTAATAACGTTTCTGATTTCAAAGAATTTTTATTTTTCAACAAAAGTTTGATTCATACTTTAAGAAATGAAGTTTCAAAATGTTTAAATGTTAGTTATGATGGTTTACCAATTTCTAATGCCAAAAATTTATTATTTTTCCAAACTGAAAAAGAACTTTTGGATTTCATCAAAGATAATAGTGGTATTACCAGTACTTGGAAAATTGAAAATAGTACTATTTACTTCCCAGTTAAAGATGAAGATTTTGACGATGTCGGTTTGGAAGTTGGACCTGAAGATGAAGGAGCTGGAGATGAGGATTTGGTCAAATATAACGAACAAGGTTTTGGTGATGAAAGCCAGTTTGATAAAGAGGAACATGAATTAAAAAGTAGTGAATATGTCATTCAAAATGTTCTCAATTATGCCACTGTTATGGAAACAATTGTATAATATCGCAAATATTTTCATTAGTTAATGAAAAACAAATATTCATAAACTCTGCATGAAGACAACGTGTAAATTACAAGCAATACATAAATGAATTTATATTTATAAGTTAAGAACTTTTTTTGAATGTATAAAAAACAAGATTCTAAGGAAAAACCAATCTTTTCATACACTATTTATATGTACAATAATATTTAATCAACAACAACAACGATTTTAAGAGAAATACTATCTTTATTTTTTAGCTTGTTTCTTTTGGTATTCTTCAATCAATTGTTTTTGTAAATGTGGAGCACAAGGACTATAATTCTTAAACTCCAAAGAAAACTCCCCTTTACCTTGAGTAGAAGCTCTAAGAGAAGTAGCAAAACCAAACATGGCATTTAAAGAACATTCAGCAGAAATGGTGAAATCATCATTAGCATTTTCAGTTTCGTTAACTAAAGCTCCCAATTTATTTAATAAAGCAATAACATTACCTTGGAATTCATTTGGAGCAGTAACACTAACATTCATGATTGGTTCTAAAACAATTGGATTAGCATTCATAAAAGCTTGTCTGAAAGCTCCCTGAGTAGCAAGTTTAAAAGAGATTTCATTAGAATCAACTGTATGGGTTTGACCATCATTAATAAGCATATGAACACCCAAAACTTTATGACCAGTCAATGGACCTTTTCTAGTGATTTCTTCAAAACCTTTAGAACAAGCAATTAAAAATTTATCAGCAATGTTACCACCAATAATTTCAGTCTTAAAAGAATTACTTTCTCCATCTTCGTTAGCCTTGAGAATACCCATAACTCTACCATATTGACCAGCACCACCAGATTGTTTTTTATGGGTGTAATCAAACTCAGCACTACCAGAGATAGATTCTCTATAAGCAACTTGTGGTTTACCAGTGGTACAACTAACATTATATTCACGTTTCATTCTTTCAATGTAAATTTCCAAATGTAATTCACCCATACCGCTAATAACGGTTTCCTTTGATTCGTTATCAAATTTAACTCTGAAAGTTGGATCCTCTTTTTGGAAACGATTCATAGCCTTAGAAAAATTAATGGTATCTTTGGTAGCTGGAGTAATAGAAAGAGAAATTACTGGATCAGGAACAAACATGGAACTCATAGCAATATCAACAGTACCATCAGTAAAAGTGTCACCAGATGAACAGTTGATACCAAAAGTAGCACAAATTTCACCAGAATTAATTTCATCAATTTCTTCCATTTCATCAGAATTCATTCTCACTAATCTGGAAACTTTGATTTTCTTTTTATCTTTAACATTATAGATGAAACCACCTTTCTTCAATTTACCTTGATAAACTCTTAAATAAGTTAACTGACCATATTTACCATCTTCTAATTTGAATGCCAAAGCAACAAGTGGATCAGTAGAACTTGGAATTAAATTAACTGGTTTTTCATTATCGGCAATATCTAAACCTTTATTCAAAACTTCAGAAGGATTTGGTAAATAATCGACAACGGCATCTAATACTGGTTGAATCCCGGTATTGGCTAAAGCAGAACCCATCAAAACTGGAGTAAAAGTTCTAGCAATAGTAGATCGTCTAATAGCAGCTTTGATTTGTTCAACGGTTGGTTCTTCTCCTTCAAGATAAAGGTCAGCAATTTCTTCATCGGCATCAGCTAAGGTTTCAATTAAAAGAGCTCTTTTTTCCTCAACCAAATCTTTCAATTCTTCAGGAACCACATCAGTTCTTAAAATATCCCCTTGCTTACCTTCGTTATAAATAGCCACTCTATCAATAATATTAACCACCCCTTTCAAATCACTTTCAGCCCCAATTGGTACTTGAATAGCGGCAGCAGGAATTCTTAATTTCTTGTTAATTTGATCTATCGCTTTGAATGGATCAGCACCCATTCTATCCATTTTATTGATAAAAGTAACTCTAGGAACATTATATCTTCTCATTTGTCTATCAACAGTAACAGTTTGAGATTGAACTCCACTAACTGCACACACCACTAAAACTGCACCATCTAAAACTCTTAAGGCTCTTTCAACTTCAATAGTGAAATCAATATGACCAGGAGTATCAATTAAATTGAAATGATACGATTTACTATCTTTATCCCAAGAACAGAAAGTAGCTGCAGACTGAATAGTAATCCCTTTCTCTCTTTCTAAATCCATAGAATCCATTTTAGCACCAACATTATCTCTACCTCTAACTTCATGAATTGCCTTGATTCTTCCAGTATAATATAAGACACGTTCAGTAAAAGTGGTTTTACCAGAATCAATATGGGCAGAAATTCCAATATTTCTCATTTTTTGTAATCTGGTAATATCTTTTTCTTGAAGAGTGCTATTGATTTCATCAATAATAACTTTTTCTTCTTCATAAGTTTTATTTAATCTAGTATTATGAAACCATTTTTGATGAGCAATCATTCCACTAGTCTTACCAAATTTATAGCTTCCGCTTTTGAGCAAGGAAGTCATAAAAGTTTTGGCAACAGTAACCATCTTATTTACCAGTTAAAACTTTCAACTATCAACCAATCAATAAAATAAATCAGACTTTATCGATTTTTCATGCTCCAAAATTTTTTTCTCCCACAGAAAAATATCACGTGGAGCGTCAGCCAAAATTTTCAACATGTACAAGTCAAGACTGATATATTAAGCCTTACAATTTTTTAATAATATTATTTCTGTATTTTAGAACAAACTTTTTTGGTCGACTTTAATTTTAGATTCTAAACTTGTAGATGAGAAAAATAGATAGGATGAAAAGAATATTTAGCAGACAAAACAAAAAAGAACAAATATTATAGATGAAAGAAGTCGAAACCGATTTTTAAACCAAGATTGAATGTGTTTTTAACTAAATTTGGATCCAGAAAATACAAAAAATGATGAAAACAAGTATAATAAGATAACGGAAATAGAGAACCATAGAATATTTAACTCTTTGAACATTTTCAATTGGTGATACCAAATACTTTCTTGATAGCATTACCATATCTTTCAATACCAACAACAATTTCATCTAATGGAGTAGCAGCGTAAGTACCTCTAAAGAAGAAGTATTTTTCTTCTTTTGGAGCTTCTTTTTGTGGAGGATTAGTTTGACCAACACAACAGAACCAGGAACCTGGAATCATAAAAGAGCCTTCTTTAGCAGCAGCTTCATAAACTGCCTTTTCAACTAAAATTGGGTCACTCTTGTATTCGGTGGCAAATTTTGGATGTTTAGTCGCATCAATATTAAAAGCAAAGAACATACCAGCAACTGGTGGAACAAATTCCATAATTTCATTAGGAAAGTACCTAAAAATAGCGTCAACAGTGACATCTCTCTTATGGGTGTATTCAGCTCTTAATTTAATTAACCAATCTAAATAACCATTTTGACCCCAACGGTTAAGAGTACCAGTGACAATAGATTGAGAAAAACCAGAACAATTTTGGGCGCTAACTTCTTGAATTCTAGTAAATCTTTCAATGAAACTAGATTTAGCAGTAATCCAACCAATTCTAACACCTGGAGCTAAAGTTTTGGAAAAAGAGTCTAATCTAAGAACTCTGCCTTCAGTGTCAAGAGTTAAGAAAGATTTAACCATAGCTTTCACAAAAGATTCATGGTCTTTAACACCAGCAGAAGCTCTCTTGGAAGCATCTTTAACATATTCTTCCATTTGTAAAAAGTAGTATGGTTCATCCTCAACAATCAAAAAGTCATATTTGCAAGCAATCTTGTAGATAGCTTCACGACGTTCACTTGATAAACAAGTACCTGTTGGGTTTTGACCAGTTGGAATCAAGTATAATAATTTTGGCTTCTTACCGACCCATTCAGCTAAAAGAGATTCAAGTTTTTCTGGAATAATTCCAAAGGAGTCCATTGGAACAGGAAAAGTAGTGATCCCTTGGGCTCTAGCAGCTTCTAAAGAACTCGAAAAAGTATATTGTTCCATGAGAATAGTATCACCTTTGTCACAGAAGTTTCTAAGAATGTTATCCCAACCTTGAGTGTTACCGGTGTTAACAATGATGTCCCAGTCTTGGTATTGAATTGGATGGACAGTCTGGGTGTGTTCTTTCAAAAATTTGACTAATTCTGGTTGACCTTCAGTATTACCATATTGTAAAGAGCGAGATAAAGGAACATCAATATCTTCGAGTTCTTTTGGAACATGTTTGTGAATAGTTGAAATGGTCATTTCCTTTTCAGATTTTGGCAAATAACCAATCCCGTTATCAAAAGCTGGAGCTGGTGACTCAGTAGTGACTTTGTTCCATGGGAAATAAGCAGGTTGAGGTAAACCACCACCCAAGAAAACCAAATCTGGGATTCCATAGAATTTAAAAGCAGCTTTTAAAGGACTTTCCTTACGTCCACGAGCTTCGGTGGATAAGTGGTGGTCCAAGTCTTTAGATAAAGGCAAAGTATTAGCAGCAGTCATTTCGAAATTTAAAAATTGATTATTTGGTACTCGGTGATTTGCGTTGAAAATTGTTGAACCACAAAATAATCTGGATCTGGGCAATAGGAATATAGTGAAGCAAAGGAGGAAATAACGATCACTTTATATATCTCTCTCTCGGTAAAGCAATGAGTCAGAAAAATTTTCAGATTTGATTCAATAAATAACCTTGAATACCCTTAACTGCAGTGGTTTTTCAAAGAAAAATAATGACAAAGTTAGTCATTTTCCCAGATTTTGTATGGGCTGTCGGGTGCTGTACAATTCTGTCGGGTGCTGTGTGAGCATGCGCATATCACATTCTCCGTCAACGGCATCAGAAATTCCTATTTTGGACAAATGAGCCGTCTTGCACCGATTTATCTGGCCAGAACCCCAAAACAGACTTTTTTAGAAGAAAATATATGAGGTATAAAACAATTTCTTAAAAAATATATTGTGGTGTTATGTAAGATGATCGTGAAATAATCATATCCCACAATAGCCCACAATGATAGGTTCAAGGCGTGAGATTGTGATTTTAATACCAGGAGAGATTTAACATATCAAAGAGTTGTTCGACTGTAGTTTTAGTTATTGTCTAAGTTGTTTGAACTTTTTTGAATTTGAAAGTTTCGAGTGTTGATACTCAAAAAGACCTACCAGAGTACATTCAAGCATTTATTCTTATACTCTTTTTCAGCCAATTTTAAAACAATCTTTGACTCGTTTTACAGTACTCATTCCGAGCTTTCTCCTGATACCATAGTAATAAGTTGCTGATTAATTTGTTCAGCAAAACTTTAAATTGTCAATTAACACCACTTATGAAGTTAAACAAATATTAATAAACTATGAGAGCTTGTTCATAATTCATAATGCACTAATGTTATCAAGGATATCCTCTCCTAACATCTAACTGAATTTGTTGCTGATAAGTGATCAAATACCACGGTTGATGTTAGGCACTAATGAACAAAAAAGATCAAAAATAACTTTTGTTCATGATAGATATCAAGGTAGCAGCTCAATCAAATAATGTAATTCACGAAGAAACTTTCGTATTTGTGTAGTTTCAATATTAAGATTTACGTATAGTCAGAGCGTTTAATTAAACACCGACCTGGTAAGTGATGGCTAGTTCCTTCCCAACCATTCTAAACTGCTGGTCTTTAAATCTTGTGTTTGAGTCTTTGATAATATTTTATTTTTTCATTTTCAGAATTTGATCTTTTTAAGGATTCGGTTTAAAGAGAATATCTCAGTTCAGCAAACACAATTTTTCAAATTCTTTTTTTCACATTTTAACGTGTAAAAAATACTGTTAAAGATTTCAGAAGATTTCAAGGGGTTTCTCATTAAACAGTGAGGTTGTAACTATGCTATTGAGTTGCAGACTTCATATAAGCATCACCAGAAACAATGTTTAAACACTTGTAACTTATACAGAATTATCATTCTCAAAACTCATCTTACGCAATTTAATGGAGAGACACATTAAAATTGCTACTGAATCAAAAAAGAAATACTAATTTAGTAGACTCAAAAGATTTAACATCATCAGGAGATAAATAATTTTTTTTTTTGAAGAAAGCAAAGTTTGATCTCGCAATTAAGCATTATTGGCTTTTTGCAATCCATTCTGGTGATCTTAGCATCTTGAACCAATTAATCATAGACTAACATACTTTGAAATGAAGGAATTCTACATTTAATTTCTGATAATTCATAATGACTCGCATTGTATATGAAAGTAGTTGAAAAATAGTATAGTATAGTTAAGAATAATTAAGAAAGATGAGTATAGCATATGATTTTATGAATATTGACTGAAATAACAAAAGGAAAGTAATAAAGATAATCAATGAACCTTACTAGCTCTGCCTTCTCTTTCTAACGGAGGAATTGGGCTATTCAAATCAGTAAATGAGACAGGCAAGGAACCCATCAAACCTTTGCTTTCGGCAAAATCACTACTTCTTCCTCTCAACAAATCAGATTGGTAATATTCATCAAGGATAGGATGTAATAAAACAGTTTGATTTTTGATGGTTAACATAGTATTAGTTGGAACTGTTATCCAATCTTTTCTTTCAAAAGTTAAAGGTTCTGAAGCAACCATAATAACATCTTGTTTTCTATGAAGTCTTTCCATAACATATTGACCTGGTTCGTATTCTGAAAAAGCGGAACCACAAGAGAAGTGAAGAGAAGCTGCTTCTTGAGTTGATGAAGTAATATAACGAGAAATAACAATAGATGAAGAGTCAGTGACTGCAAAATTCAAAAGAGAAGGATCATGTTGATAATCGGGATCATTATGATCTAACTCATTAGAAAATTTTTTGATTAGGTCGATAGTTTTGAGTAAAGCAGCTCTTAAGACATCAGCTCCAAAATTATTTCCATTTTTAGCGTCATAACCCATTTTCGATAAAGTATCAAGAAACAAAGCAAATGAACATTCTGAATCAGTACTTCCTTGAATGTATAGAAAGAACTCATCGTCTAAATGATTAAAAATTTTTCTTTTAATTTTATTAAAATTAGAAATTCCTCCATTGTGCATAAACATCAATTGATGATAAGTGAATGGATGACAATTATTTTCACTCAAGCTACCATAAGTAGAGGCTCTAACATGAGCAAAGACCAAATTACTTTTTGTCTTTTCTGCTAAAGTTTCTAAATTTTGATTATTCCAAGCAGGAGTAATAGCTCTAAAGACACATGGACCATCGTTTTCTTCTTTGGCATCAGTGTAATAACCAACTCCAAAACCATCTCCATTAATGGGACGACGTAAATCTAGTCTTAATCGCGAATCAAAAGATTGATTAATTATTGAATGAGCTGGTCTTGTTAATAAATGTGATAACTTTATTTCTTCTTTACCTTTGAAGATAAGAAATCGACACATTTTTGAAAAATAACAATCAAATCAAATTTAATATTATTGAATATGAATAACTTATCGAAAAGAAAGTGGTTTTTTTATGAAAGAGCAAATATTGAGATTAAAGAGAGAAATTTTAAATTCAAGGAGATAAGTGCGGCAAATTGAAATTCTGACTGATTGATGGGCTGGTAAATTTAAGGAAAAATTGTGTCACGTGTAATTGTGGTCTTTGATGTTATTTGTCACATTTGTGGAGTTTGAGATTCAACATTGGGGAAAAAATGGCAAGAACAGGAAATTAAAAAACTGAATTACAATTGCTTTGAATATCACGAAATTTTTTGAAATTGCAATAATCATTGGCGGAGATAAATTGTAGAATTGTAATTGACGATTATTACGACTCAATATGTAAATTCAACTCTGCTTTTGGATGATAATCAAGGAGTAAAGATCACCATTTAAGGTGTACTTGCAATATCGTAATTTCTATAAGTTGTTCTGAAACGATGTGGAACCAAAAAATTAGAAGTGATTCCCTAATAGAATAGAATGCACCCTCTTTGGTGCTTATTTTGTGGTATGATTTATAATCATTCAATAAAATCCTGCTCTCAAATCCTGTATTTCTGCTTGTATTTTCCTAAACTTTTTTCCATTATAAAATTTTTTTAACTATTCACTCCATCTCTCTGAATTGTCCCAAGTATCCATCCATTCCTAAGTTTGGTTTAGCAATTGTACAACAACTCAGTCTCATCACGCAAAAAAACTAAAATTTTCAGGAAAAAAAAATTGGATTCCTCGGAAAGTCACTACTTTAACCTTTTCAAACCGAATTTACCTTCAAATGCCCTTCAAAGACCCTTAAATTACTTCACAAAAAAACCTCGTTATTACATTCTGATACCATAATTCAAATTATAAATCAAAGAAACAACTCCCTAATACTACAATTTTTCTCACCCCACCACGTTAATAATGAATATTCCAAAACTTGAAGATTACGATATTTCATCATTAACAGGATTTATTCCTGATTTAGTTCCATTGGAAAGCTTGAAGGATCCTTACTTCCAACCTTGGGAATCGTTGGTGTCGAATCTCCCTGCTTTGATTCTCAATAAAACCATTCGAGGATTAATAGATAACTCATTACCAGAATTATCCGTAGATAGAATTCTTAACGATGAACAATCATTAAGAAGGGCTTATGTTATCTTAGGTTTTTTAACCCATGCTTATGTGTGGTCTTTTAATCATCAACCTCCTACAAAGTTGCCTAACCAATTGGCAAAACCGTTCAAAGTTGTTAGTGCCAAACTAGGTTTACCCCCAGTTGCAACTTATGCTGCTGTTTGTTTATGGAATTTCAAACCAGCTTTTAAGGATAAAGAATATAAATACACCAATGAATTGGCCGCAAATAACTTCTCTACCATCAATACCTTTACCGGGTCACTTGATGAGCTGTGGTTTTATTTGGTTAGTGTTCAATTCGAAATTGAAGGTTCAAAATGTTTAAGTACCGGTATGAAAGCTCTTGAAGCCGCGACCAATAATAAACCATCTGAAGTTTTTTACTATTTACAACAGTTAGCTGAATATTTAGACAATTTAGGATCTTTGCTAATGACAATGGAAGAAATGTGTGATCCTTATATATTTTATTTTCGTATAAGACCATTTTTGGCAGGCTGGAAAAATATGAAAGAATTCGGGTTATTAAATGATGGGTTATTGTATGGTGACGATGCCACTGATTATGAAAGTTATTCAGGAGGTTCCAATGCTCAATCTTCATTGATTCAATATTTCGATACCTTATTAAACGTTGTTCATTTACCTACAGGGGTTAGACCTGGAGCAACGAAAACCTCTTTAAGTTCAACTGATTCACCAATTAACAAAAATAAAGATAATTTTATGAATGAAATGCAATCCTATATGCCACAAAGACATAGAGATTTTTTAAATGATTTGGCACAAGTTAATATTATCAAACAATTTGTTGAAGAAAACTCTTCTGAGTATCCGGAATTATTATTATCATATGATGGATGCCTTGCTATGTTAAAATCTTTTAGAGATAAACATATTCAAATTGTTACAAGATATATTGTTTTGCCCTCAAAATCTTCCAAAAATCAAAATACTAAAACCTTGAGAATTGGATTAGCTAAAAAGCCTACAACTTCTACACCTGTTGGAAAATTGGAAGGAGACGAAACAGGAGGGCGTGGTACTGGTGGTACTTCTTTATTACCTTTCCTTAAGCAATGTCGCGACGAAACAGGGGATCCTGCTGCTGGATCATGGGGTAGAAGAATCTTAACTGGTGGTATTTTGAATTTGAAATACACTAATAACAGTACTAATGTCAAGATTTTGAAGAATAAATCGGTTAAAATCTCACTTAGTGATACATTGTCCCATACAGATACTACCAGCGATGCTGGCCATTGGTAATATACTTGATTAACGCTTATTGTTTTCTATTTTTCGGCTGTAAGTTGTTAGTTTGAGATATTGCATCTTGATGTAAAGATTTTTGGCTGGTGTTCAGGTGCGCCAGATGGTCAAAAATTCAATTCCAAGTCACGAACAAAGGGAGACTTTCATATAAATAAATCAATTAAAAGGCTTTCAGTCAAACAGAAGAAAATATGTCCGACGAGGAGGACAATGCCTCTATTATAACCGGTGGGGTAGGATATAATATAGGTCTGCCGCTGGTTTTATCGTCGTCACGAAACTCGTTTGAATCGATTTCCAATTATTCATTTTCAAGTGAATTTAATAGTACTTTCAATCTCAATCAAAATGGCTCACAAAACACAACTTATTCTCCCCTCGGGGCTAATTCTATCTATGAATTGGTTGCTGGTGTTGATAGTAAAAGAAAAAACAAGATTGCAATAATGGTAAATAATAAAACAACAAAAATATCTCTAGGTCCACCCACGGTGAATGATATACCTCAAATCAAATTACCAAAATTAACCAAAGTCGAGGATCAAAGCTTTGATGAATACCTAAAATCAATCAATAAACAATTTGAGATTTTCCAAAGTAATAGAAACTTAACTCAATCGGCATTGACTTCTATTAATGAAGTAAGTGATGATGCGGATAAAGAATTACATCGAAACCATATTGAAAACGTTCCTAAAGTTTATTTTCAAGATGATTTCAGATTGGATGATCCAAGAATTTTTTATAAAGTTATTGAAGGTAATGAAATTTTAAATAAAGATGTCAAATCGGATAAAAATGATATTTCTTTAATGAAAACGAATGAACAGTTTTTAATAAATAATGGATTATTACAAGAAAAGTTGTCTTGGTACTTGGACATTATTGAAATTCATTTGATTGACGAAATTTCACAATCCTCGGATTCATTTTTCAACACATTCAATGATTTGAGTGAGATTGCCAAAAATTCTCAAAAATGTATTGATAAATCAAAAAAATTGATGGTTAACTTTAACAGATTGGAACAAGAACAATGTGAATTGTCTTTCAAGATTTTGAAAAATTTACAAAAGAAACTAAATCTATTAAAACTTCAACAATCAATGATTCAAATTAATTTGATTCTAAAAATTTCTGATTATGCTGAACTTGTGTATTATAAAGGGAATAATGGTTCAAACTCGACGGAAGAAGAAATAATTAATAATCATTTGTGCTCACTAAATTTAATCAATTTGGCAAAATTTTTAATTGTGGGTGATTTTGAAACTTTTGAAATAAAATTTAAAAAAATCATTGAAACTGATCCGAATCATTCATACTTCATTCCAAATACTGATGTTTTAACGGATTTAGTGAAAAAATGTCATCTTTTGTTTGGGAATAGTGATAATAAAATTCAGAATTTATCAAATATTCAATCTTTAAAGAATTTGTTAGAATTATTAAGTAATTTAAAAGAAAAAGTTGGCAAATCATTAAACAATTTGTTTATTGATTTCTTGATAAGTGACTTGACAACGGGGTTTAGAATTTCTGACTCTACTTCTGTTCAAAATAATTTGATCATGATGTTACTAGGAAATCTTAAATATGATAATAAAATTATTACTCAAAATTTCAATCACTTTTTGGAATCTGTCGGCGTTACTAAAAATGATAATTTCAATAACATAAAGAGAAATCTTCAAACTAGTTCTTTGATGGAAATTACTGTCTTCAAGAAAATTCTAATAAAGTATCTTTATGGCTTAATCATTTCCAATGAAATTTTTGATTTCTTCAAAAGCTTTCAAGAGAAGTTAATTGTCGAATTCAAAAATGTGATTAAATTTCATTTGCCAATTACTCTTGGATCAACTACTCCATCACAAAAAACTTCATCGACCAATCTTCAAGCTTTATCAGGTGAATCAAAAATTTTCAACCCAATTCTTTTGAATACCTATACTAACTCTTTTGAGACTTATAAACATCATTACACTTCGAAAACTTTAAGATTGCAACTGGAGGCGATGGAAACTAACTCAAATGGCTCAACAACAATCTCAAATCTTAATAGCAATTCTGCCAATAGTAATCAAATTTTAGTTAATAATCTTAGGTCTATGTCTGATCCAGTTGAGTTTGAAGTCATCCTTGTCAATATTTTTTCTAGTTTGCTTGCCTCATTCAAAAAAGTTTCCTTTTATCAAAAAATTTTGCTTGATTTATCCTTGGATCTTTTGCAGTACTTACCTTCAGATACCCATCCACAATCTAATCAGCTAGAGGATAACGTTTTGTCAAACTTAGATTTATCTTCTACCATTAGTAAACTTATTGAAATTGTCAATAAGAGGCTTTTCAAAATTGTTAATATTAAAGCAGATCAAATCTCAAATTGTTCAATCACTTCTTATGATTATTTTATTAAATTTTATCTTTTAAATAAAGTCTTTTTGATTGATTTAGAAAATCTTTCAGTTCAACAGCAATTACAACCAATGTTGGATGGTAATGAACAAGTTCCACCAAACTTTTTATCAAGATTCCTAAGTAAAGAAATTTATGATTATTATATTTCTTACACTACTATTTTAAAGAAGAATACTATTGATATTATTGAAGCAGACACTTGGAAAGATTTAACCAATGTTCCTAATGGTGAAGAATTGAGACAGGTAGGTCAATTATTAGTTGATGAAATAATCTCTCTTGCTGAAAATGCTGAAAACATTGATGATATCGCAGAATTGAAACAAATACTCACTAGATTACCATCTTCATGGGTTGAAGTTGTTGGCTTTACTCAATATTTAGATCCGAAAATCAAGAAAATTGGTTTGGAAAATTCTAATCCCATTGAACCACCAGCTACTGCAACTGAACAAAAGGAAGAAATTCCTGTGTCTAAATCAAAGCAGCTCAAAAAATTAGAAGTCAGAATATTTGGTGAAATTCATGATATGGGTATTACTGGAAATGAGTTTGATCCAATTGACGATAATTCTAAATCAGTTTCTCTTCTTGTTCCAAATTCTGTGATTTCTATTCTTCAATTTATTAAAGAAATTTTGCTATTGCATTTAACTTTGGGCAAACAACATACATCATTCCCTTTTGTTTTAGTTGATTTGATCCGTTTAACTAATTCTAAAATGAGACAACAAGTTTTGGGCGCTAATGCTACACAAACCACTGATTTGAAACACATTACTGTCAAACATCTTGCAATTTGCTCTCAGGCTTCAGAGTTGTTTATTAGGTTAATTCCGTTTATTTCAAAAGCCATTAGTATGATTAATTTGATTAATTTCAATAAAAAAGACTATAAAAGATCTAAAGAGATATATTCTAATAATAATAATTCTGATAGCACTAATGATATCAATCTTGAAGGGGAATTCAAAAATTTGGCTCAATCATTGAGAGATCATCAAAATGATGTTTTCACTAAACTTATATCTTTGATGAATGATCGGGTCACTAATCATGCTATTGAACTTTCAAGATTAGATTTTTCAGAACCTTTACCAGCTAATTCAAACTGTCATAAATATATGGAAGTTTTGGTCAAGGAAACAATTGTTATTTCGAAAACTTTAACAAAAACTTTATCTAAACAACAATATTTGATTATCTTATCTGAAATTTTTAATAATTATAAGAAAACGTTATTGAAGGAGTTTGAAAAATTTTCTTCTGCCACTAATAGTAAATTTATCAAAAATTCAAAAATTTTCAAAGATAATTTTGAGAAAATGAATCTTTTGAAAGATATCGATTATTTTAGAGTTAAGTTGGGTGATATTCCAGGTTATGGTGAATCTGGTACTGTCTTATGGAAGTTTGTTAATGATATCAAAACTAAAGAAGATGTTGAAATGGAAGCAAAAATGCAAGATTTAAATCAAGCAATGAAACAAAGAGCTTCCGAAGAATTAGTAAGAAAATCTGAAGAATTGGAAAACATTGCTGAACCAAATAAGTCTGAAACAAAGGTTGATCAGAACGAAACCTTCGGTGATAATACTGATGCTGACTTAACCGCTGTTAGAGGTGAAGAATTAGAAAATTTTCAGACTAAAAATCTTCTTTCAGAAAGCTCTGAAGCTCCAAGTATTACCATTACTCTTGCTAATAATCCATCATCTTCTCCACCTACTATTGACTCCACAGTTTCTACTCCATCTAGTTCAGTTGATGCTATCGAAGGTAGTACTGGTTCATTAAGTGATCTTCAACTTGAATTCTCTGTGGAAGATATGAATAAACGTGATGATAGCAATGATAATGTTTCTTCTCAAACAAATAATGAAGACGTTCAAACTATTACTAGTGTTGATACCATCAAAAATTCACATGATGATGAAATTATTGAAACCATAGAAGACGACTCTGATCATGAAAATGTCTTAAACGAATCATTAGAAAATAAAATAGAGTCATCAACAATTACCGAAGAACCAGAAAATTTCCCCAAAGAATCGACCAATGCTATTGTGGAACCAGAAGTTAAAAGAGAAAATTATGAAGATCTGATTCAATTTCCTTTAAGAACTGAGAATGAAGAAGAAACTGTTATGAATGAAACTTCCTTATACTCTAAAAACGAAGAGGTTAATAGTGAAGCTGCCTTAAAAACTGAAGAGGAAGAAAAGGCTGATAGTACCGAAGATATTATTTTGGAAACTGAAGTTAAAGACCGAAGTTTACCAGTGACTAATGAAAAAGAAATTGAAAGATCCACCAAAGAACCAGTAGAAGAACCAGCTACTGAATCTATTGAAGAACCAGCAGAAAAAGAGAGTCCTACCATGGAGGACAAAGAAGAGGAAGTTAAATCAACTGTAGAGACCATTACAGAAAAAAATGATAATCCAGCTGGTCAGTTATCACCTTCGAAAAAAAAAATTGTTTCTTTAGCTCTTGAATCTAGTGATCCCAATTTTGAAGAATCTACTGAGACCACAATTATAAGTGAGACCAAAAAAGATGATGAGATCGCGGAAGAAACCCCAAAATTAAGTAAATCTCAGAAAAAAAACGCTAGAAAAAGAGCTAATAAGAAGGCCAAAAAAGGTCCAAACTAATAACTCATATCCTTTCATAAACAATTTATTATTCTCCTTCACCTTGCCAACTAATATCAAATACATTTGTATCATAGAATTTTTTTTTTGTTTACATGTAAAATTTAAAATTACAAATCTTTATATTTGAAAGATTGTGATGTTTCTTAGACACATCTATACACGCAGTAAAGTACTATATAACAAGAACATTTTTTAAGATTTTCGTTAATGAATGAAGGGATATAAAACAATCCTAAAAATAAATAAATGAATAAGAAAAATAATACTGGATAACATAATATTAAAATATGAGTTTATAATCAATGAAAGTTGTTAGCAAAAAACAATTAATCAGTGACAGAAGTATTATCAGCTGGTTGAATATTAGCTTCCCCTAAAATATTAACAATTGATAATGGAGGCACCATACCAACCATTTGAATAACTAATTCATAGATATGTTCAGGAGTTGATCTTTGATAAATTCCTAACATATCAGCAGGATTTGGATAAACAGCAAGAGCTTTATAAAAGCATAAAGCTGCTTCGAATTCTTTACCTGGATTAGCACATAATTGTTCACCTTGAGCAACTTGTTTCATGAAATATTGTTCTTTATCATCCAAATCAGTTGGAATTGGATCAGACTCTAAATTTGAAAGTAAATTGGTTTTAGTTTCTTCATATTTTGCTTCTTTGGCCTTTTTATATTTTTTTTCAGCATTTTTACGAAATTCTTTTTCTGATTTATGTAATTTTTGACGGAACTCTTTAGAATTGCGACGTTGATAATCAAAATAAATAGCATAACCGACAGCAGAAGCAGCCAAAATTGAAAAAGTGAATCCAAATTTACCCATTTTTATAATTGTTTTAATATTTAACCTAGTTTACACCTCCTATATTGATCAAAATTTTTTTCTTTCTCTCAAATTTTTGGAGTGGGGATATACACGTGACCTCATCGAAAACATCAAATTTTTTTTTTAAATTTTTCAAAAGTTTGTTGAAGTTAAACAAAAGAAGATAAATAATAATGGCCAATTATATGAATGTGCTTCAAAAGGATCCTACCGAGATCCTCACTACAGAGATAGTGGAACAAAACAATGAACCGAAACTTCTGGTTATGGTGAAGACAATTTTGGATCCTATCATTACATTAAATAAAGAAAAAGGACAATCGACTATTCTTGATCAGATATACACTGATGGATTAGATTCCATTCAGATTTGGGAACAATCAAAACTTGTCATTGATAATGCTGTGGAATCATTAATGTTCACTGATATTCCACTTGCAAAAGCTTTGGCTGGTGATGATAGTGAAGAAGAAAGTGAGATTAGTGATAGTGATAATGAAGTTGGGGAATCCAATAATAATAAAATCGAGACCCGACTAGATTCAGATAGTGAATACGAAGATTACCAACGTATAAAAGAAAGCCAACCTGAATTAAATGACGAAGATCCCAAAGAAGATGAATTGAATAGTGAATTAGAAAAAGAAGAAAAGGAGGAAGAAGAAGAAAGAGAAGAGGTAGAAGATGCTGAAGAACAAAAAGAAGATAAAAACGAAGGTGAGTCAAATAAAAACGGTTATGGTCTCAATGATGGTTTTTTCGCTCTTGATGATTTCAAAAAACATGTTTTAGAACTCGAGGAAAAAGGTGATATGCTCGATGATGATGAAGAAGAAATTGATTATTTTGGAGAAATTACTGATGGTTCCGAAGATGAAGTCGATTTTTATGATGATTTTTTTGATAAACCAAAAGAAAAAAATTCAATTACTACCAGTGCTAAAAATTCTAAAAAGTCTGTCAGATTCAACGAAGAAGAAGAAGATAGTGAGTTTGGAGCAGATGAATATGAAGCGGCTATGAATCTGGCTAAACTTGATTTGTTTGCAGATGAACCAGAAATAAAACAAAAGAAAGGGGAGGAGGAAGAATTATCAACATTGGAACGTCAACAAAGACAAATTCAAAAACAAATTGCTGAACTTGAAAAAGAAGCTATCGACGAAAAAAAATGGACTATGAAAGGAGAAGCTTCTGTTAAGTCAAGACCAACTGATGCTTTACTTGATGAAGAATTAGAATTTGATAGAAATGCTAAACCAGTTCCAGTTATCTCACAAGAATTTACAGAATCAATTGAAGACTTAATTCGTCGTCGTGTTAAAAATTTTGAATTTGATGATTTACCAAGAAGATTGTTTAGTGATGTTATGAATGAAAGATTCAAAAATAAATCAGAAGTGGATATGAATGAAATGGGTAAAAAATCACAAAAATCACTTGCAGAAATTTATGAAGATGAACATTACAAAGGAGTTACTGAAGAAACAAAAGTTTCTGAAGAATTAGAAGCTGCTCATAATCAAATCATAGAAATGTTTCAAACCGTTAATTTTAAACTTGACGCTCTTTGCTCAGCTCATTATATTCCAAAACCAGCTTCGAAGACTCTTGAAATCAAAGTTAATACTTCAGCAATTACTATGGAAGACGCTCAACCACTTACGATGAGTACAGAATCTACTCTTGCTCCACAAGAAATCTTCAACTTACAAAAAGGAATCAACAAACGTACAGGAGAAGTTCAATTAAACAATGGGATGATTGTTAATAAAGATGAACTTAGTAAAGAACAAAAGAAAGCCATGAGAGCCAAAAATAAACGTAAAGGTGCTCTTGAGGAATCAGAGAAAAGAAAGAAGACCAAAAAATCAAAGAAAACTGAGATTTTAGATACTTTAAAACAAGCCAATGTGACGGTTATTGATAAAAGGGGTGCTAAAACTGATTTAGCAGGCAACATTATCAAAGAAGGTGGGAAATCCAAAACGACAACTTTCAAGTTGTAATAGTATACTCATTTAGTTCGATTTGTAATAGATATTCCATTTTTTCAAGACTTTGTAAAATTTTGTTTTGGTAAAGAAATATTTTGGTTCTGTGGTACAAAAAATCAAAATTTTTTCGCACATCACCAAAAAAATTTATGCGATGAGCTTCATAGAAAGATTGATATTTTTCCCAGTAGAAAATTGAATCATAAATTTATTGAATACTTATATGATGGTATGTTTGCCTCAATAACAGTTTCAGCTTCAATCTATAACAAATTCAAGTACTAACGTTGCAAAGGCAGTTAAAAAATCAGGGAATAATTTAAGAAGTAAAATTCGTTCAAAGTCCAATGCTTTAAATGTTCAGAGACAAAAAGGGATTCTTAAAGGTACCACATTAGAAAGTAAAGTGAAGCTAAAAATTGATAGTAGGCTCGCCAAATCTCAAACTTTTGCCGATGCTGTGCGAAGTAAATACGGTAAAATCAATAATATTGAAGACTCTAAACATTCATTAAGTACTGAAGATCCCAGCTATAAGAATTTTGAAGATTTGAGTAAAAGTGCTATTAGAAGAAGAAAGAGAAAGCTTAGAGATCAACTCAAACCACAATTAGAAGATATGATGAGTGAGTTAGATAATATTGCTAATGATACAACTGAAGGAGTTATGAATAATAAAACAGAAAATGGATATATTGGAACTAAAAACAATCATACCCCTAATCCTCATAAATCTTCTAAGGGGAAAGTCTTGGTGGAAAAATTGGAAAGAACAAATTTCAATGGCACTCTTGCAAATGAAGGTTTTAGACAAAATCCTTTTGGTACCTTAAGATCTAAAATTGCTAATAATTTGAACCGTTTGCAATAACGGTAGTTCTCGAGATAGTTGAAATGTACACTAAATTAATGTTTTAGTTCAAAACTGTTTTGTAGACTACTACCGAAAATTACTGAACTCAAGAAGATTGAAACAAAAGATATTTAAGCAAATTGAACAACTTCATCATTCCTATAGTTCTTTCTTATCTTTGGGTCTATTCGATCTATCAATTTGTCGATGAATAGTAAATATTAATAAATCAATTCAAAAATTTAGTTCTTTGAATATCGAATTTGGGACGCCTTGCTATACTAAGCAAAACAAAGTCAGCTTTTTAGAATCTAAAATGTAGTACAAGGATAAATCTTGATCAACACAACATTTTTGTGTTGTTTATTATAAATTTAAAGCAAAATTGAGTGAAATACTACATCTTCGAAGGTATTAGATCTGAT
>JBAKFZ010000108.1:0-39813 GCA_037355385.1 Saccharomycopsis sp. FM-2023a
AATAATAATATTGGCAAAAAGACTGTTCCAAATTCTTTACATTCTTATTCAGTCGATAATAAAAAACTATTAAAATTAAGAGGAGCGGTGGTTAAATGTAAAGAATGTAAAAATCACTTATCAATCAATTTTATTTGTTTACAATGTCCTCATGTTGGATGTTATGATAATAAACATGGATTAATTCATTCACAAAACTCTAATCATTTTTTTGCATTTTCAAGTTTTGGACAAGTGTATTGTTATAAATGTAATGATTATGTTAGTGATCCAGAACTTGAAAAAATTAGAATTAATTCATTAAAGTCAATTAATAGATTAAAAAATGCTCCAGGAATGCCAATTTATCCATTTTTAGAAGATCAATCAATTAAAAACAAAAAATTTATTGAAGAAAATTCAAGATTACCAACATTTAAAGCAAATCTTGGATTAAAAGGTTTTGTTAATATGGGAGCAACTTGTTATATGTCAACAATTATTCAAACCTTTATTCACAATCCGTATGTTAGAGAATATTTCTTATCAGGAGATCATATGAAATGTATCAAAAGATTACAAAATGATGATAGTTGTATAACTTGTCGAATTGATGAAATTTTTATTGATTTTTTTACATCAAAGTCTGTTAGTGGTTTTGGGTTAACAAAATTTTTGACAACATGTTGGAAAATTAATAAATCATTAGCTGGATATTCACAGCAAGATGCTCACGAATTTTGGCAATTTGTTTTGGGAGAATTTCACAAATCACATTTACTAATGAATAATAATAATGTTGATATGAAAGTTAATGTTAATAATCATCAAAGATCATCATCAATTTCTTTTGGATCAAATAATGAAAAATGTGATTGCATTACTCATAAAATATTTTCAGGGCAATTACAAAGTTCTATTAAATGTGAAAATTGTGAAAATGTTAATAAAACTGTTGATCCAATGATTGATTTATTATTGGAAATAAAAAATAAATCGAACAATCATAATTACCAAAGTTTAGAGGAATGTTTAGGTTGGTTTACAAAACCAGAGTTACTAGAAAGTAATTATAACTGTAATAATTGTAATGAAAAAACTAATGCATCAAAAAAATTGTCAATTAAAAAACTTGGACCAATTTTAACCATTCAATTAAAAGTGAGTGATTTTTTTTTAAAAATTGTTTGTGTACTTAAATAATACTAACAATTTAGCGTTTTGAACATTTATCTACTGGAGTTACTGTTAAATTAGAACATGATATCAAATATCCAATTTTATTGGATTCATCAACCTATTTTACTAAATCAACTTTAAATGATGTTAAAAAAGGAGAATTATCATATGAATTATTTGCTATTGTTTGTCATATTGGTCAAGTTAGTACTGGTCATTATATTTGTATAATTAAAAATTATGATGGTCAGTGGTTTAAATTTGATGATTCAATGGTTACTTTAATTAATCAAAATGAAGCGTTATCAACAAAAGCTTATTTACTATTCTATGTTCAACATCAGTTTCCATAAATAGTTAAAACAAATATTGCATTTAATATTAAATTGTAAAATTTTATAAAATCAAAAAATAAAGGTTACAATAATTAAAAAATAACAAGCACGACTTTTATTAAAATTGCCTCGAGAAAATAAAACAAAAAATCTATAATAACAAATAAACAATCAAAACAATCAAAGTAAACAACCAATAGCAAGCACACCAGCTAACAAAGCTCCAGCATTCTTCAAACTATCATTAGCTCCCATAACTCCCGCACTTGATGAACTTGCAGAAGAATTGGAAGAATTTGAACTTGAAGATTCTTCAGTATTATTTAAAGTAACGGAAGCAGAACTTAATAAAGTGGTACTTATATCATCAGTAGTTGTTGAAGAAAAATCAGCAGTGGTGGTGGTAGTGGAAGTGGAATTCACAAACGAACTACTATCAGTAGCAATTCCTGTGGTGAATGTGGTTGCAGTATCAACCGGGATTTCTGCTGTTGAAGTTTCAGTATTTGCGGTATATTGAATTCCTGCACTATTCATCCCACCATCAGTTCCATAATCGGTTATGGCAGAATGAACAGTGTTGGTAACGGTGGGGGCCAAGAAGGAAAAATCATAAGTGACTCCATCAATTATTGTACTAACATAAGTAACTTCAGAAACCGTGATGGTGAGTTCACCGGTGGTATAAGTATAATAAAAAGCAGCAGCTAGATTAAGTTGAAAAGCAAGGGGTGATAGAGTGATGAGACGCATGGTTGAATTGATAAAAGATGAAGAAGATTAAAATTAAAATTGAATTATCTCAGGGAGATTTCAAAGTATTTATAAACAAAAGAAAACAACAATTTTTGAATTTTTGAACTTTTTGTGGAAATCTCAAAACGCAGGTCCATGCATGCAGGTGGGGAATAAAAAAAACTTTAACCTTATTTCAATTTTGGAAGTTTAAAATTTAAAACTGCCCTTTTTGAAGAAAATTTTATATAGATTTTGTGTGGGCCATACTTTGATTGATAATGGTTTATGAAAAACAGCATATAATAGAGTCAAAAATGAATTATTTGTGGTAATAAGTGGAAGATTGGGAAACAGCGGTTCCTGAAAAAAAAATAAAAACTATTGCATCATGAAATATCAATCTAATTTAAAGAGCATCATCTTAATGATTATGAAACTCCATTAACGACATAAAGTTCTCTAAACAACTTCTCTTTTTGTTCTAATCTGGTCGGAATACTTGAGTTCAGGAACTAATTAAAAATCAGTTGTTGTCATGAATTTATATTCAACAATAGATTCAAAGATCAATATATTGTTAAATTCATCAATCAATCCTAACCCTGCCCTTTTGTAAAAAAAGTAATGTCTTCTTTTGATCGATTCAGTTCAATAGGTTTACTTTCTGATACTTTACAATTGAATTATAATGATATAAAGTTTAGTAAAAATTGGTCTCATTAATTCACACTTTAGACTGCATTACAAATCCATCAATCGTGGCTTCGTGTTAAATCCCTTATTCTATTGTACTGTAAACATAATAAGTATTTGTAACTTATTGGATGACATAATTGTCAGGAATATAATTTTTTTTAACAATATATATTTTCAGTATATTAATTTATAAACAGAAATGATCAATTTAATTAATTAATTAATTAAACTCAAGTTCGGCAATCTTTTTAAGTTATTGTTACTCTTTTTAGATAAGTGATCATCAGTTATTTGTACCTTAAAGTTTTTTAAGATCAAATTAGAATGTTTTAGAAACTGTTTGTTCCGTTAACAATAAATATTTGAAATAATTAGTGATTGCCCCTTATTCATGGGAGTTTCAATGATTGTTTTGATCCATTAGTATATTAAATTAAAGTAATTACAAATTCAATTAAAACTTACTATCTTCCTACAACTAACAAATTAATAAAACAACTATTTATTTTATACCAAAACTACTAATTAAAAATACAATGAAGAACTAAACAAAAATCGAAATGAAAACTAATTACATTACATTAACCAAGCATTGAAGAAAACTCCTACTGTGAAAAGACTCCCCAAAATCAAAGTTTTATCTAAATTAACTTGTAAGTTATTGCCTCCATTAACTAACTCAGTAATCACAACACCATTACTGGTTTCCACAACTGTACTACTACCTCTAGCAGTCCCAATAGAAACTTCTCCAGCAGTACCGGTGACAGTAGCAGAAGCAACAATTGTTACTGCCACACCATTAGCATTGACGGTGGTTAAAGTTATTAAAGATCCTGATAAATCTCCTGATAATGAAGCTGATGATTTACCAACATCGCTATAATATTGAGAACCAATTAAAGTGGAAATTGTTCTTGCTCCATCAGTAGTGGCTTGAATTTGACCGTCACTAATTTGGGAAACTGCATTGACAGTTGAAAGAGTTGAAGTAGTGGCTTGGATTTGACCATCACTGATTTGACTGATGGCTTGTAAAGTGGTAGCAGCAGCAGAGGCACTGGCAGTAGAAGTTGTAGCTTGGATTTGACCATCGCCAATTTGACTAACGGCTTGTAATGTAGTAGCACTTTCATCAGTGTAAGTGGTGGCTTGAATTTGACCATCGCCAATTTGTGATACTGGAACTGCGGCCATTGAAGAACCAAGGAGAGATAAGAAAATGTATGAGGCCTTCATGATAATGTATTGAGATTGAAGATTGATGTCAAAAATTGTGTATGAACCTGAGAATTTGAGGAATAAAAGAAAGTTCGAATACAACAAAGTTAATTGTGCAAACCTTTGGACTTATATAAGTTTTTCTTTCCTTCTGACTCCGACTATTGACGAGTGGATCAAGGAATGAACGTTTTTTCGTAAAAATTATAAACTTAGAACAAATTCACTATTTTTTCCTCAAATCCCTTAATGCATGGGAGTAAAAAATTGACGGGGAGCTTACACGGGTTTGAAAATTTGACTGAAAATTCCTTCAAATGCCTATTCAAATTCTCATACAAAGTCATTATAGTTGATTGTTGATAATTGATGTTAGCATTAATAGTGATTACTGTTGATTTTATTGATGTCAATTGTCAAGTTCAAATAGAATATTGAAAAAAAAATTTAATGCTGTCAAGTCACAAATCACAAATTCCTGGATCTTTGGAGCCCGTCTATTTAAAACTTACAATCCTGAACGTAACTGTTGGTAGACAACCAAATGGTGGTAGAACTAATCAGACTTAGTACTATGGAACATCCCATGGTCCAATGAAACTATCAGTGCTAGCATAATCCTACACAAAATCATCGTTTCTGTAAAAACACAAATTAAATCTTAAGCAATCAATCATATTCCCCAATAAAGTGACAACAGCTGAGCCAACAGCTTTTAATAATTTTACAATAATTTAACAAATTAGAATATTTAATGATGTGTGGAAAATTTAGCTAGAAACTAATAACAATATTGAAAAGTAAAATCGTTACAATTATGGACGTGGAGTGAGTTTGGCTCTAACAGCTTTAACTTGAGTATAATTGTCAAGAGCATCAGCACCCATTTCTCTACCAATACCAGAAAGACCAAACCCACCGAATGGAACACCTTGGTGGAAATCGTTATATGTGTTAATCCAGATGGTACCAGAGTTAATTTTGTGAGCAACATCAATGGCTTTATTGATATCAGTAGTATGAATACCTCCGGCTAATCCATATTGGGAATCATTAGCCATCTTGACAACTTCTTCAACGGTACTGAATTTAGAAACGGTGACCACTGGACCAAAGATTTCATCTTTAACAATAGCCATATCTTCTTTAACATCAGCAAAAATGGTTGGTCTAACAAAATAACCTTTATCACCTTCACGAACCCCACCAGCAACCAATCTAGCACCTTCCTTTTTACCAATATCAACGTATTGTAAGATTTTATCTAATTGCATTTGAGAAGTTTGAGCCCCTTGGAAATTTGAAGTATCGAATGGGTTACCAACTTTAAGAGCATCAGTGGCTTTAGCAAATTCTTCCAAAATGGTATCATAAATACCTTCTTGAATGTAAATTCTTGAACCAGCACAACAAACTTCACCAGAGTTGAAGAAAATACCATTAATTAGATTTTGAACTGTTTGTTCAACATCACAATCATCAAAGACAATATTTGGAGATTTACCACCTAATTCTAAAGTAACTTTTTTCAAATTACTTTCGGCAGCAGCTTTCATAATTGTTCTACCAGTAGCGGTGGAACCAGTGAAGGCAATCTTTTTAATAACTGGATGTCTAGAGATTTTTTCACCAACAATTTTACCGAAACCTGGAACAATGTTGACAACCCCAGCAGGAATACCAGCTTCCTTAACTAATTGAGAGACATATAAAGCGGATAATGGAGTGGCTTCAGCTGGTTTTAAGACAACGGTATTACCGGTGGCTAAAGCTGGACCAATTTTCCAAGACCACATTAATAATGGGAAATTCCATGGAATAATTTGACCACAAACCCCTAAAGGTTCTCTTCTAGAATAAGAAAAATGAGTGTTACCAGTTTCAATAACTCTACCATAAATTTTATCAGCAAACCCAGCAGAAGATCTAAGATATTTAGCGACTAAAGCAACATCACCTTTAGCATTAGAGAGAGCTTTACCATTATCAAGAGATTCAATACCGGCCAAGATATCAGCGTGTTTATCAACCAAATCGGCTAATTTATAAAGGACTTGACCTCTTTCAATTGGATCAGCGGTTTTCCATGTTGAATTAAAAGCTTTATAAGCAGCATCAACGGCAATATCAACATCGTCTTCTCTAGCTTCATAAACATGGGTGATTTCTTCTTCAGTAGATGGGTTCAAAACTTCAAAAGTTTTTCCCTGTCTAGATGGAACAAATTCGTTATTGATGAATAAACCAGTTGGTTGTTCATAAGTGATCCCATTTGGTAAAGTGACTGGGACACTAAGAGGTAAATTAGAGTATAATCTTGAAGAGGATCTTAAAGCATATTTAGCAAAAGATTGGTTTTGGACCAATTTCAAACTTTTGGTAGTAAACATTATCGATAATATGGAAGAAAAATAGAAAGTTGAAAAAAAAGAAGAAAACAAGAAATTAAGAAATAATTTTGTGAAGGAATTGTGGGTATTTTTATACCTAGCCAGATTAGATTTAAAAAGTTGCCGACTTTCGGAGTTTGGGTCTTCAAAGTCCCATGTTCAGAGGAAAATGCAGCAAAAGTCCAAGGTGGGGCAGTAAAGAACACCCAAATTTCAAGAGCGGGGTATTAAATGAACCAAAGCTCATGCAGCCTGAAGCACGGCTGTAACCATGGTATTTTACAAATAATCGTTATTTATATGTGAATGTCATGAAAACTTGTTGTTAATAACCAAAGATCCAAGCTCTTTGAGCTTGAGTTAATAGTATTATTAATTCTTTTTAAAATATTGTCTTAATAATTGAAGGAGAGAATTTGGTTAAAAATTCTCATGATATCATCTTTTTTCCAAGATCTTATTTTTCTTTCTTTTTCTTGACGGAAATTTAGATCTTCCCGTTTTTTTACTTTTTTCTCTTTTTTTCAATTTACAAAACAAATTTCTTTAATTAATAATTTCTCCTCCCATGATTGGTCCAAGTAAAGATCCTTGAAAAGATAATATTTTTCAGTAATTATGGGGAAAGTATCGTAAATAATTACACGTTTGACATGGTTGAAAGCGGAGTCCAAGTTAATTTTTTTAGGCCTATCCAAATCATTGGAATCTCATCACTAATGTCGGTCCGCTCGACTGTTTTTGGAATCTTTCAATGACATTTCTAATGGCACGGCTGGAGCTTTTAAAGGTGGTTGAGTCTTGAAGCATGAACGGAACTTAGGAAATCCCCGACGCTGATTGGCCAACTAATCTCCGAACAACGCTTTTCGTCGGAGTTCTAATTTACCAATATCATGGATTTAAATTTTATTAATAATTGATTTATTATTAAAAAATAGGAAAATCACTCATATTTCCCCAATTCCGAATCAACAATGCAACTAATTATACTCTTAATCCCGAAAATTCCATTTTATATACTTTTCACAAATGTAAAATATTATCATGCAATATTATCATGCAGCTTATCAATTATAAATATTATCATAACTCAGTGATTTAGATATCAACTGTAATTATTAATTATAAGTGACAAAAAAAATCAATTTAAATAATTAATAATAGTTATCATGATTAGTTACCTACCTGTCAAATAAATAAAAATTTAAACGTTTATTATAATGAACACCAATCAACAGCTCAAGCAAATCCTCCCCTTTTTCTTTTTTTCGATTTGACTCTAACTTGAGATGAACCGATTTGTGAAGTAATTGTTGAAGAGATCATTGGAGTTTGTGAAAATATGGTGGGAATTTGTGATAATACTTGAGTATCTACTATAGTATCATTTTGAGGGTATGATGAAGATATTGAAGGCTCAGAATTGACAAATTCATCTATTTTGTCATCATCCCAATTAGATAATACTTCTTTTGTAAAAGAGTGGGATTTCTCCAAATTAAAATTCAAAAAAAATTTTTCTAGGTGTAGATTATCATTATAAAATTTTGAATAATTGATTAATTTGTTGGTTAGTGTTTTATAATCAATTTTCAAGTGGCTATTAATTTTCAGATAATTTTCAGAAATTTTTTCAATTTGTTCAAATGTTTCGATTTTTTTATTAGATTTGATTTTTAAAATCGTTGGTATAATAAAATTCAAATAATTAATTTGATTTTCATTCAAATTTTTTTCAATGTATTTATCTTCTTTATCATCATCTCTTGTTAATTGATAAATCAATTTAATGATATTTTTTGGTGCTTTATAATTAAACAACTTGAAAAAATAATCATTTTTAAAATTAACCAAATCAAAATTCAATTCTGAATCAATTGTTTTATAATGCTTTTTCATGATTAATAAAGGTTTTCGCGATAATAAAGTCTTTGTGATTTCCAAATCGGTTGATATTTGATATAACGTTAAAAATTCCAGATTTTTAGCAACATTTTTATTAACTTCTTCTTCATCATCATCAATAATTTCTGGACTTGGTAGTAGTAAACAATTTTGAATAACAAAATTTGAATTTGATTTTATTAAAGATGGATCACCATTGATAATATAACTACTTAAAACTTCATCAAATTTAAATCTATAAAAAAAATTAACTGAATGAATACTTGAATGAACTAGTATAATATAATTTCTTTCTTTATTGATAAATTCAAGATTTTCTCCATAATAACTTTTTTCATCTTTAAGTCTTGTATTTTTTCCATAACCATTATCTAAATTGATATCAAATCTCAATGATGAATCATCAGGGTTCAATAAATGTGACCACATTAAAATTACTTGAAACTTGTCATTTTCATCAAACTTACCCCAAATTATTTCACTGCTAGTTAAAATAAATAACTCATTAAATTTATCTGGAGATATTTCCACATGTAAGATTTTTGATGATGATTGGGGTATAAATATTTTTTCAAAATTAATTAGATCTTTTGAAATTTCTTTAACTTCTTCCTCTTCTTCCAGTTCTAGCTCCAGTTCCAGTTCCAGTTCTGAATTCGAATCACTATTTTCTCTCTTAACTCTATCTTTTTTTTCAATCTTCTCTTCAATAATATTTTGAATTAGTTTTTTACCCCAAGAAATTTTATACAAAAATAAACGATCTGCTAAAACTGCAAATTTTAAACTATCTCCCCAAATAAATTTTTTCCATCTTGATAAACTTTCTTTTGAATCAAATTTTCCTTTCAATTCAACTTTTAAAAAGCTTTTAGTAATTTTTAAAATCATCCATGATCCATCAATATCAATAATTCCAATCAAATTAGATCTTTTTTTATTAAATGAAATATCTGCAATCTCTTTTAATTTCAAATCTTGACAAGTTAAAGTCTTGAATATTTCTAAATTCATATTGTTAAATAATTTAAAGATATGAAAACAATTGTTTGATCTAGTTATTAGTAAACATGAATTTGAAGATATTGTAGAATTTCCAAAAATAATTTCGTTTATTGGACTTTTAGTTTCCGTGGCCATATGTTTACCAAATTTACAACTTAATAATTCGATTTCTTCTTCATTTTTATCACATAATCTTTCAAAGTTTTTTTTCAAATTAATAACGTTTAAAACTGATCCTTCTGGTCCTGACACAAAAGCCATCACTCTCATTTGAGAGTTCTCCGTTCTATTGACATTATCACTACTTTTTGGAAACAAGTAACTGGTAAATAATTTACCAATTACAGGATCATAAACATATTTTGAATTAAAATTTTTAGCTTCTCGTAAAAGTTGTTTTTTCAAATCTGGTGAAACAATATTTGATATTTCTTCATTATTCTTATCATCAAATATATCAAGGTCAGTTTTTAACTGGGGATTAATAATTTTTTTCGTAGAATATTTAACTTTAAAAAATTGACTTGATTCTTTATTATTTGATCTTTGAGGAAAATTCCATTTCGATTCAGATTTATCTTCCAGTTTCACCAAATATGGAATCCCTTCTATTCCAAAACTCGTACTAGCACCTCCAAATGCTATATTAGATGGCCACATTCTAACATTTCTCAGTTTTTTCAACTAATGAAGATGTCAAAAAGTCTTCTCTTTTGATTTACAAAACAAATAAAAATATAGGTAGTCACGTGACCCTATTTTTTGTAAATAAAAATTCCAAGTTGTCAAATTGTTATTGAGGATCTTTAAAATTATCAATTAATACCTTCAAAATGAGTGAAAATGAACCATTGGTGTTGGGATTTCAACAGCATATTGATTATGTGGTCAATTTGAATAAACATACCCAAGATTATGAATATTGGTTGACGGAACATTTAAGATTAAATGGTTTATATTGGGGATTAACGTCATTATTCATCTTGAATTCACCAGACTCATTGAATAGAAAAGAAATGGTGGAATTCGTTATTGATTGCATTGATCCAATCAGTGGAGGAATTGCGGCTTTTCCAAAACATGATGGTCATATGTTATCAACATTATCAGGTTTACAAATTTTATTCATGTTAGATTCTTTAAATGAATTGACAAAAGGTCAAAGATTAAAGATTATAAATTTCATTAAAGGTAATCAGTTACCGGATGGATCATTTCAAGGAGATAAATTTGGAGAAGTTGATACTAGATTTGTATATAATGGAATTTCTTCATTATCAATATTGGGAGAATTAACCGATGAGATTGTGAATCCTGCAGTTGAATTTGTCTTAAAATGTCAAAATTTTGATGGAGGATTTGGTTTAGTTCCTGGTAGTGAAAGTCATTCAGCGCAAATTTTTACTTGCTTAGGGACTTTAGCCATTACAAATAAATTAGATTTAATCTCAAAAGAAAAACAAGAATTATTATCTTGGTGGTTATGTGAACGTCAACAAGATTTTTATCTTGATAAGTCATTAATTGGCGGATTAAATGGTAGACCTGAGAAGTTACCAGATGTTTGTTATAGTTGGTGGGTTTTATCATCATTATCAATTTTGAAAAAAACACATTGGATTGATGGTAATAAATTAACGGAATTTATCTTGAAAAGTCAAGATTTAACTAATGGAGGAATCAGTGATAGACCAAACAATCAGTGTGATGTTTATCATACTTGTTTTGGATTAGCAGGATTATCTTTATTGAATTATAATAAAGAAATCAGATTATTAGAAATTGATCCTGCTTATTGTATGCCAACTGAAATGACAAAGAATTTGAAAAAATGGAAATCTTTATAGTTTAAATGAATGTGTTTGTATTTAATTGGCTTTTCCAAATTATCGGTGACAATTTGTAGGTGATTATGGCTTTAGTTTAATGACTTTAATTTTTATTAAGGATTATCTTTGCTGGTATTCAATTACAATAAGATATTTGAATATAATAAGATAGTCAGTAATTCTTCATTTAAGACTAGATCAATTCATTTTTGACAGCATTCGCGTTCCCAAAAAAGGTAGCAATACAAAGTATGTCAACTTATTAGAATTAAACACTCCTGTTACTTTTCTGTGGGTCTTTGAAGTTATTTACCAAAAAAATTCAAACTTGTTGGTGCAGTTCACTTTTTGTTTTCGCTGGCCGGGCGAGACGGCCGCAGCACGGATGGGATTGTGTTATTTGTATTTTATTTTATTCTTGAAATTAACTTCAACCAATTGATTTTAATTTATCATCGCGGTATCCTGTTATAGCTAAATTCAAACTGACTATCAGCTCATTTATATTTATATAAATCGGATCAGTTGGCAAAAAAGTTTTTATAATGTTTTTTCATTATTATTATCATTTTTCAAGATTGATTCATGTTAATAAAATTTACATTGATATTTATTAGAAACTATGGCGCTCGATTAGATTCGCTTACTATTGTTTGGATGCTTTCAATTGATAGTGTCTTTTAAAACTCAAACTTATTTGTTCGTAAATCAAATTTAATAATAGTTCAAACTTTCTATAAAACAAGGCCAGACATCAAAATATCAATATTCATTAATTCAACTGAAATTAAAGTGATTTGATGATTTAAATTATCTTCAATAAAATTTGTTTTTACTTGAAGAGTATTTATGGTTTTCAGGGTAAATTGTAAATAATTATTAGAATAATATTGGAAGATAAGTCAAAAATATGAGGAAAACAAATAACTAATACAATGATAAATGTACTCCAATATCGGATTAACAATTTATTTTTCTTCAAGGATTCAAGTTGATATTCCCTTTTATTTGCCTAGAACATTTGAAATATTGATCAAAAGAAAAAAGCCAAATGTTTTTATCCTTAACAATATTTAAGCGTCAACAGCTGTTAATGTTATAAGGAAATATTTTTGTCTTATCAAGAAATTGTCAAGTTTTATATTTAGTATTTCTAAATAAACACTTCAACTAACTTAAAATGGCACGATTTGAGTTGTCTGAATTACTACACACGATGAAATAGCGAGCTTCAAGTTTTTATGTAAGTTTTTGATTAATTTTTGAAACTTAATCATTTTTTCAAAATCCTACAATTCCAGATATTTCAGAACTTGTAAATAAAATTATACATTTTTCAAGATACGACAATTACCCACGCACTCTTCAGAAAATGCTAACTAAATATTTGACTAAAAAAGGGTCAAGTAGTGCAAAAATAGTCCTAAAAACTAAAAAATTTTGAAATCTCAAGTTTCTTGGATTGATAATATTATCAAATTAAGTTCTTTCATAAGAAGATCCCTTGGCCCAGTTGGTTAAGGCGTGGTGCTAATAAGAATTCATTCTGTTACGCTAAGATCGGCGGTTCGATCCCGCCAGGGATCATTTTTTTTGTCAATTTTTGACATATGCTACTCCTGTATTAGTTACTACTATATTTTGCGAGTATTCTTGCATCTGTTAGTGATAAAATGATTGTATGTTGCTTGTAGAGAGCTGTTATAATTAGTAGGTGTATTAATTAAACATTATTCTTTTGCGTAGATTACTAGATTTTATGTGAAAAGTTTTAAATGACACACTTACTGAAAATGCTTTTCAAATGAGCTTTTCCAGAAATGATTGAATATGATAGACTTTCAATTTCTATAGACCTTTTGATTTTTGGAAACTCCTAACATTTGTATAAAAAATGGCTCGGAGTTACCAAACGCAAGATTAACTCCTTTTACAATGTTCTTTATAATTTTGATATCAATAAATCTCTAAATATTAATTTTTTTCCTTGAAATAAAACTACTCTTAATTTTAGGCAAATTCTTCAATTAATCTAAAAACTTTCCATAATTTAAAGTCTGGAAACAAAAATATGTCAAAAGCTTAGGAGGTCACGGGAACTTTTGATGGCAAAATAGCAAAGAAAACTCCCATCAAATTGTACTTTCTCATTTTCTCTTCAATATAGTCCAAGGATAAACCCATTAAACTTGCTATTGATACTAAATCTACTGCTAGGAGTATCAAGAATCTATATAAAATGAGTCAAGATAGTATATCCGAAATAGAATCAGATTATTCCTTTGAGTATGAAGATGAAGATGAGGATGATTTTGAATATGAAGATGAAGATGGGAATGATGAAACAATATTTACAAATAATACTAGCTCTACTGGAAACAATGATTCAAAAACCAATGACGGTTTTGCTGATGATCGACAAGAAGCTTTAGCCGCAATTGCTAATAATGACAATATCAAAAAAAGTATTTATCATTATACTAAATATACTCCAAGTCAATTTTTTGAAAAGGTTTTAATTAATAAGGCAAAAACAACCTCTGCAATTTTAAACCTTTCAACTTATCAAACTTTTTATTTATTAATGTACTTTAATTGGAATTCTGAGAAACTTATGGAATCATATATGGAGAAATATGATAGGCTATTAGATAAAGCAGGAATCACTAAGTTTAATCAAAATAAAAATCCCAATAAAATCAATCCTACCTTGGGAAAATTCATCAAAAAGGATTTAGATTGGATGTGTTTTATTTGTTGTGATGATTTTACCAGAAAAAATAAACCATTTGCTTTAAATTGTGGTCATGAGTTTTGTAAAACTTGTTACAAAACTTATGTTAAAAATGAAATGAAAAAAGGTACATTAATTAAATGTGTGGAACCAAAGTGTCCAACAAAAATACAACTTGAAGATTTTGGTACTTTATTTGAGGAAAATGAAAAAATTTTAAACTCAAAAATGTTAAAAATATTGCAACAAAAAAAATTAGCAAAAAACCAAAAGAAACAAAAAAGAAAAAAAAGATATCAAAATATTTCTTTTGGTAAATATATAGAGAATGAAAGTGATACTGATGAACCAAGACAAGTTGATTCAGATGATGATAGTAGTTTCAAAATTTATGATGAAGAATCGAGTCATACTTTGGAAAATAATTTTTTTGAAGAAGATAGTGATAGTGACGGTGAAGATTTTGGTGATTATTTGAATGAAATTTATAATCCGAAAAATTATTCAGTTAAAGCTGAATATTGCTTTATTATTTCTAATAAATATGCAGTTAGTCATAATTCCTTTCATTTTTGTCCTGCTCCTGATTGTCAAACAATAATTCAAGTTGATGATTTAATACCTAATTCACATGAATTAGATCCAATAGTTACCAGATTACCAATTGTTACTTGTTTTCAAAGTCATAGATTTTGTCTTAGTTGCAAATATGAAACTCATTATCCACTTCCATGTAAAGTGGTTGATTTATGGGTTCAAAAATGTTCAAATGATTCGGAAACTGCTAACTGGATTATTTTAAACACCAAAACTTGTCCCAAATGTCATAATGCAATTGAAAAAAATGAAGGTTGTAACCATATGACCTGCAAAAGTTGTGGAGATGAATTTTGTTGGATTTGTTTGGGGCCTTGGAATCAACATGGGAATCAGTACTATAAATGTAATCGATTTGAAACCAGTGAATCAGTTCATGCTAGAGATAAAGCCGCTTATCATCGAAAGGACCATGAAAAGTATCTTCATTATTTTGGTAGATTCCAAGCTCATCAAACCTCAATTAATAAAGATGCCAAAATATATCAAAAAATCTCCGAAAAAATCAAATTATTACAAAGAACTCAAAGAATTAGTTGGATTGAAGCGCAATTTTTGAAAGCTTCAATTTCAACTTTACTCAAGGCAAGATCATCTTTACAATGGTCATATGTCTTTTCATATTATTTGGAGAATAACAAAACCAATGCTGCTTTGATTTTTGAAGAAAACCAAACCAGTTTAAGTAATGCCGTTGAAGATCTATCAGAATTGTTCAGTATTAGTAATGCTCAGAAGATCATCGATAAAAGAGTTCAGTTTATTCAAAAGAGTAGATTTTGTATTTCTAGACAATTAAGTTTGATCGGTTGTGCAGAAGACGGTTTGAAAAATAATAGTTTAAAGTTTAATTTTGATATTGGTAATTACACTGAAGGAGGGATTTTAAAAAAAGCTAGGCGTTAATTTTTTTTTTAGTTTATTGTATAAAAATAACATATAAAGAATTACAGATAATTACAAGAAACAAAATATCGTACATTTTACAAAAAATAAACAAAAGATCATCTAAATCTTTCAACGATTAATCTATCACCTCCAACTTCTTCATATTCTCTCTTACTAACCCATAATTGATGAAAAATCCCCAAACTACTCAAAATACTTCCACCAGTCCAACTTTCATAACCTCTATCATAAGAATTCCCAGAACTATGGATTCTGATTTTTAAACCAGGGTTTGTTTCCGTAAGATCTTTGTTTAATCTATCGGTTAATCCTGGAATTAAGGAAGTTGAACCAGTAACCACAATGTTATAAGCCACTTGTTGACGAACATCAACATCAATATTAAAAATTGTTTTGTTTATAAGACTTGAAAGTCCCGCAATTTTGGCATCTTTTGAAGCAGAACTGATTTTAACTGGATTTTTTGAATTATCATTATTGATATCACTATCATCTTCAACTTCTTCTTTCTTTTTACCTCTTTTCAATGGAACATACTCATTATTAATTTCTAGTAAACCTAATTCACCATTTTCAATTTTTGACCAATCATGAACAAATTCATTCTTATTTAGTTTTTCTTCTTCAATAAAATCTTCATGTGTTGACCATTCTTCAATGAATTTTTCTGGTTCAAATAATGAATTTGCAATATCATATCTTTCACTTTCAAATTCAACTTGTAAACCATTTGGTAATTCAAAATAACGCGATTGATAATCAAATTTATTTGAATCAGAAATTGGAGTTTCAGGAACAACAATCAATCCTTGTTTCATTTCATTAAAGATCCTTTTTTTTTCAAAATCTTCAAAACTTTTAGTAATTGAATTTGGTAAATTTGACTTAGTTTTAAAATTAGGTTTAATTAGTGATATTTCTTTTGGATTTTTTTGAATTTTATAATAATCTTGTAATGAGTATTTAGTTGGTGATTTATTTTTGATCTTATAACTTGGAATGATTTCAACTAATCTTTGATTTAATGCATATTTTAATTGTGTATCAAGAAATAAACCTGCATAATGAGTTTTCATTGTATTTTTACTAAGACACATTCCATCAAGAACCGGAGTTACACTAGTGATATGATGACCTATATCCACAATTAAAGAATTCGGTCTGCCGACTGCAAATGATGTACAAGCAGGAGTCTTTGCCATATAAAATCCTGGAGTTTGGAAAAATTCCAAAAAAATTTCCAAAGATTTTAATTTATTAGATTTTGAATTCCAAATTGGTTCGGTTAAAAATGTTGGTTGTTCTTCAACGTTGATATCTAAAGATTTGAACAAGAAATCGAACATTTCAATTGCCGCATCCCAATCTTCAATAACTTCATCTTTAATAAAACTTTTAATATCGGTATTATTTCTAGGATAATGTATTAGTTCATCTCCAAAATAAGTATATGACTTTCTTTTGTATTGTTCTTTATAATTAATAGTTTTATAATCAATAAATTCATTAGATTCTGATTCTTTTTTTAAATCATTATTATAACCATAATAAGAAGGAATCACAAATCTTGGAGATTCTTCACCAGCAAAACCTGCTTTTGTGGTGCTAGAGCCGGGATCCATGACAATTGCTCCCACTTCGTCTCCTCCATAGACCGGAGCCGCAACATTAGCCATGATTGATTGATTAAATTGATGATTATTGAACAAAATGAATGTTTGTTTTTAAATTGTTTTCCATTTTTCTTCAATTTCCAAAGGCCGGGCTTCGTAACCATTAAAATTATCACGCGACAAGTCACATGACTAAATTTTGTATTCGAAGTTTTTTTGAATTATTTTCTGTATAAAAAATTAAAAAAAATTAAAAAAATTAAAAAGTTTAAAATTTCTGGGATTTTTCTAATAAAAAATAAAAAATTCACAGAAAATTCACAAAACATTCCATTTAACCCTCGTTTTTTACCCTTAATTCCCACAGCTCAGAGTATTCAACCCTTCAATGGCCGAAGCAAAGACACGAACCAAACGCTCCTCTACTCTATCCAAGATTGGGAAGATTTTTGGGGTTCATGAGCCTGGCTCAGTGGCAACAGCCAATAATAAGAATGCTAATAATAACTCAATATCTGCTCCAGTTAGTCCCAACATTCCTGACTCAGAAACAATGGGAAACAACAACAAAAATTTTCCTTCTTCCTCCTTATCATCAAGATTGAATTCCATTAATGGTTCAAGATCTAGTTTAGTGGATACTTCTAATACTACAAATTCAAGCTCAAAACCAAATTCTCAATCAAATACAGCAAACCCAAATCATTTGGTTAAAGCTTTGAATAATTTGAAAGTAGAAGAGAAACTTCGAAACCCTTCATCATCATCATCCGCATCTTCATTAACAAAAAGAATTCCTAGTTTTACTAATATTGCTACTAAAATTGAGGAAGAAGAAACTGATCAAGATCAAGAGTTTTCTGCTATCACTTCCACCGTTAGTAATCCTTCAACTATTCAAAATTCTACAGTGATGGCTCATAAAGTGAGAAATAATCGTTCCAAATCAATTAGCAGTAAACCAAGACCATCAAAGTCTCATGGCTTCGCCTCCAATGTTAATACAAATAATAATAATAATACCAAGAAATATGCCAGTGAACCTTCAATTTCTACCAAGGATGCTGTTAAACGAGACAATGCACCCATTAAAGACAAATATGGTGGTAGATTAAAGATTCTTGAGAATGGAACTCATGTACACATTTTAAAAAATACAAAACGTCAAGAAAAATTAACTACCATGATTAAAAATTTCTTGGGAGCAAAAAAATTGAGAGATGAATCAGTTAGTGCGGTTTCCAACATTTTGCCGAATATAATTCCAACAAATGATAATAGCAATCATAATAATAATAGTAATAATGCGCCTCCAACTTTAGTTTCAAATTTAATGAGTAAAATTAAACAAAATGAAAATGGAAAAATTGAAGTTTTATTGGAAAATAAAAATAATTTATCAACTAATCTAAGTATTCAACAACGAGCCTTAAATTTCGAAGGCTTTATTGATTCTAGATCATTTGCAGAAAAGTATGGCACTTGTCAAGAAGTTATTGGTAAAGGAACTTTTGGAATTGTTAAAATATCTCATAAAAAAATTAATGATGATCATGAAAATTTATATGCGGTTAAAGAATTTAGAAGAAGAAATCATGAATTAGAAAAAGATTATAGTCAAAGATTAGCTAGAGAATTTTGTATTTCATCAAGTTTAAAAAATATTCATATTATTCAAACTTTGGATTTATTACAAGATGCAAAAGGTGATTATTGTGAAGTTATGGAATTTTGTACGGGTGGTGATTTATATACTTTAATTGTTACTGCTGGTAAATTAGAATATATTGAAGCAGATTGTTTTTTCAAACAATTAGTTAGAGGAGTCACTTATATGCATACAATGGGAGTGGCTCATAGAGATATTAAACCAGAAAATATTTTATTGACTGCTGATGGAAATTTGAAAATTACTGATTTTGGTACCAGTGAATGTTTTTCATTTGCTTGGGATTCAACAATTCATTTATTTCAAGGAATTATTGGTTCAGCTCCATATATTGCTCCTGAATTATATAATTCCAATAAAAAATATGATCTTAGACCACCAGATATTTGGGCTTGTGGAGTGGTTTATATGGCAATGAGAACAGGTAGACAACTTTGGTGTAGTGCTAATTCTCAAGAAGATGAGTTTTATCAAGAATATTTGAAAGGTAGAAAAGATGAAAATGGTTATTACCCAATTGAACAATTAAAAAGAGCAAGATGTCGAAATGTTATTTATTCAATCCTTGATCCAATTCCAACTAGAAGAATAACCGCAAAACAAATTTTAAATAGTGAATGGGGTAGAGAAATTAAATGTTGTGAAGCTGGTGAATGTGGTACAAAAACTGACAATATATATCCAAAATAGTTTACAAATTTATTATAGTATATTACAATGGGGTTTTTTTTTTTTTTGTTAATCTATTTTTTTATGAATGATATTTAATGATACAGTTTTAGAAAATTTTATTGATTTCAAACTAATTGTAAAATATAATATTTATACCTTAATATTGCAAATAATATTCAGCTTAACGTATATCTGAGAAGAGGGGGCGATTTTGACTGAATAGGTTACTTTTTGAAATAAGTCAGTATTAACTTTTTGCATTATAATTGTTTAAAGTCTCTATATTGATGTGGCTTGTAAACGTTTATACCACCAAGTTATGAAATGTCACAGTTGAAGTCTCAACATGACTCAGAAAATCACAACAATTGAATTCAATGCTTTTTTTTGCTTCTTCTCGGATTTGAATTCGTACCTTGATATTTATATACTATTGTTAATGACTTGATTACTATGACGAAAGTATATTGACCTTTGACGTCTTTTATCATCTCCTTATCATCTTGACGATGTTGAAGGTTTTGAAAATTTCCCGGTAGGTAAAAGCGCTTGAACCAGTTTAAAAGCGGGAATTCAACTTGTTGGGGTTGAAATCTTGCTTGTTTTGAAAAAATATAAACTGATTTCTTGTATATAGAATTCCTTTTTTAGAGATGACTTTAAATTTTTACAAACGCTAATATTAAATATTTTTTGACACAAACTCAAATTTTGACACATTCCTCTTCACGTGACCAAGATATTAGCAACAACATCAAATCATTTTTGATATTCCCTTCAAAATATCATTCAAAGCTCAAATGTTGAAGAATTAAATGAGCTCCATGTTTTGTTTGATAAATTGGAAACTTTTGGAAAGTCATCAAAAGAAAAGTTAAGATTGATGGTGATTACAGGGAACTTATAATTGAAAATGCTCCTATTATTATTGATAACCCAGAACAAGTCAATAGTCTAAGTTACATTGACACTAGTAAGTTATTGGAATATTATTACACAAATGATTTCAATAATGAGAAAATTTTTGTCATAAAGCACAAAATCTATGAGGAACTCAAAGAATTGAAACTGATAACATTATTAGAAAAAAGGAAAATGTGGCCAACTTTTAAGGTGTTAATCCAAAACTTTATAGAATAATCAAAGAAATTGAAGTTCGTTTGTTTGATCACAATTCAAGTATTACTAATTTAGAAGATGAGGTCAGTTGGTTAAAAGTGTTTAGGAAAGCCATCCCAAACACCAATATTAATTCTATTAATACTATTTTGTTAATGAATCGTGAAAAAGTATACAGTTGGTTTGATTACTGTAACATTCATTATGTTTTTGTTGGAACTAATAGAACTAAAATTTTGAAACATTAAAATTTTTAGGTTGTAATGTATTAGCTCTTCATATTCCAAGTTAATCTTTTCTTTATGTCTTTTTATTCAACAAAATTTGATTTTTCTTTTTCTTTTGCTATTACTTTCAGTTTTGTATAGTTAACGATCACTTTCGATATTTCAAAATATGAAAATAGTAAAATTCAACATGAATCTTTTTCTAAATCTATTGTTTCTTGCACAATTTTAAAGGGTAAATCAGAATTTTCTAAACACAAAATTGTGCAATATTTCCTGGAATTCAAAAGACCACGTGCAAGCGATGAGATGAGAAAAAAAAAAATTATTTTTGAAAAATTTTGTAAGTTGATCTTTTATTTATAATTAATAATATAAAAATGGCCAGAAAACAAATCGAAGATCTCAGATTTTCTGGAGTTAAACATGATCCAAGATTCAGAATTCCCAAAAGCAAAAATTTGAAAATTCAGTTGGATGATAGATTTTCTAAAAAAGAATTAAACTATAATAAGAAATCCATAAATATTGATAAATATGGGAGAAATTTGAAAGATTTACAATTAGATGATAAGCTGGGATTGAAAGATTTTGATCGTTACTATAAGGAAGGAGGCGAAGAAAAAAGTGGAAGTAGTAGTGAAGGTAGTGAAAGTGAAAGTAAACCCGAAGTGATTGACAGGGCTAGAGGTGATGAAGATGCTAGCAGTAGTAGTGAAAGTAGCGACAATGAAAGTGACACTGATCTTAGTGATGAAGAAGAAGTTGATGATGAAGAGGAATTGATTATTGAAGAAACCAAACCAGAAGAAGGAGATCCCACAAAGAGACTTGCCTTAGTTAATATGGATTGGGATAATATCACGGCCATGGATTTATTTGCTACATTATCGAGTTTTATTAAAATAAATCAAGGATTAATCAAATCTATAAAAATTTATCCCAGTGAGTTTGGCAAAGAAAAAATGGCCAAAGAAGAAATCGAAGGACCATCAAGAGAAATTTTCACCTCCAAGAAGAAAGTAGAGATTGATAGCGATAGTGAAGAAGAGATTGATTTGAATGATAAATTGAATCTTGAAGAAAATCGTGAAAAGGCCATTAAAAAATTGTATGAAGAAGATGAGGGAGTTGAATATGATTCGAAGAATTTGAGAAAATATCAATTGCAAAGACTTAGATATTATTATGCGATAATTGAATGTGATTCAATCTTAACGGCCCAAGAGATTTATAAGAACTGTGATGGAGTGGAATTTGAAGCGACGGCCAATTTTTTTGATTTGAGATTTGTGCCTGATGAAGTGGAGTTTGAAGATGATGAAATTAAAGACGAATGTTACAAATTGAATTTGAATTATAAGCCAAAGATTGATTTCCAAACCACTGCTTTACAACATTCCAAAGTCAAATTAACTTGGGATGAAACTCCCGTGGAAAGAATGGAATTAACGAAAAAAGCGTTTAATAACAAAGATCTTGAAGAAATGGATTTTAAAGCATATTTGGCAAGTGATAGTGAAGAAGAAGTTGATGATAGCAAAAACAAGTACAAAAATTTATTAGTGGAAAGCTTAAAGATTGGTGATAAAAATTTGTTTGATAAAAGTAATGATGAAGATAATGTCGATATGGAAATTACTTTTACACCAGGATTGAATAACAAAGAAGAAAAAGAAGAAGTTAAAGAAGAAATCGAAGAATCAACCATTGATAAAATTAAAAGAAAGAATAAAGAACGTAAGAAAGCTAGAAAAGAAGCCATTAAAGAGTCCAAAAAGAAACAAGTGGAAGAAAAGAAGAGTAAAAAAGGTCATAAGAAGAATGATGATGATGATAATAAAGAAGAATTGGAATTGTTAATGATGGATGGTCAAAAAGAAAAACATTTTGATTTGAAAGAAATCATGAAACTGGAGAAGAAAAACAATAAAAAGAAGAATAAAAAACAAATTGATAATGAATTAATCCAAGAAGATTTTGAAGTTGATGTGAATAACGATGACAGATTCAAGGAAATTTTTGAAAATACTGATTTTACCATTGATCCAAATCAACCTGAGTTTAAAAAGACAAATACCATGATGAATATTTTGGAAGAAAGAAACAAAAGAATTGTCAATGATGATGATGAAGCAACTTCAAAAAAGAAGAAAAAATTGAATACTGAAGTTAGCAATAAATCCAATGTGGCGAGTTTGGCAGAAAAGATTAAGAATAAGTACAAAAAGAAATAGTCTTATTAATAAATAATGTACATTACTTAAGTTGTAAATTGTTTATATTAAAGTAAAGAGAAAAATAGCAAGTATTTTAATTAACGCAAATATAATTATTGATACGATCTTTTTGATTTTGAGCAATACATTCAGCGAGCCAAGTTATGTTTCTAACTTCTTGTTCTCTAGATTTAATCCAAGCCCAAATTGTACCCACAGAGAATTGTTGACAAAAAGCATCGGCACATAATTCCATTTCTAATTGATAAAAATGATCTTCCAAAGTCTTGTCCCCATTCAAATCATCAAAAAACCCCTTGTAATCCATAACGGTTTCCACAATTGATCTAATTTGTTCAAAATCTTCCGCGGTGGCTAACGAAGTGACTCCACTGGGGTATAATTTACCAAAATTTGGCAATAATTTCAATTTTTCATCAATTGATAAATCCAATTCAAAAGAATTTAATGCAATATTAATTGATCTTCTATCGGCTTCAAATTCTAATAAAACTTTCATGGTTTCATTAGCAGGATAAGGTAATTCATTTTGACAGAATTCATAGAAATCTTCCAAATAGGCTTTATATAAAGTATTTCTAATGATTTCAATATTCAAATCATCCAAATCGTCAGCACTAAGACAATCTTTAAAATAAGGTGCCAAGGGAGTATCAATCAAGACTGAAGTATATAAAGAGTCAATATCGGTGGCCACAGTTAAAGCTGGCAAAGTATCAAACCAGCCCAAAGGATGACATCTTTCTAAAATTTCTGCTCTATCTCTTTCATGAATTGTTCCAGTAATCATTAATGCCACATTATCGATCATATAACCATAAGTGATATAATCCATGAATTTTGATAAAGGTTCAACAGATTGAGCTCTAATATAATTGAATTCATCATATAATTTTTGAGAAGCTTTTTCTTGAATAATAGAGGTAGATAAAGGACTAGGAACATTGGCTAAGAAATTTCCATAATCAGTAGATGATAATTGTAATTTTAAATCATCAAGACTATCACATTGAGTCAAATTGACATATTGAGCCGAAGTTAAAAGACCATTTCTGTAACCTCTGACAAGTCCTTCGACATAACCAAAGTCGATATTGAAGAAAAGGCCTTCCATGCTGGTGTTTATCAAGTTGTGATTGAAAGATTGATTAGCTGGTGAGAAATCGAATTGGAATTTTAAAAAGCCAAAATTTGATTAAAAAATGAGTCACGTGGGTGATCAGGTGCAAGATAAAGAGGAAAATTCAAGTAATTTTGAACAAATTTCACCAATTCTAAACAAATTTAACAAATTTAAAGAGAAGAAGATGGCAGATAACGCTCAATTGGTGTTGGAAACTTTGAGTTCGGAACTACCGGACAAAGCCAGCAAGTTGTTGGAAACCAATGATGTTTTGAAAAAGAAATCTTTGGAGTATTTGAATGAATTATTCACAAATGAATCAATACTTTTAAATAATGATAATAACAATGATGAAGACATTAATGGTTTGGTTAATGAAATTGCGGAATTGGATTCTGCTCATCGTGTTTTGGAAGATAGATTAAAGAAGAAAGTCGTTAGTTCTAGTAATGATATTATTGAATCAAGATTTCAATTGAATTTAATCTTGAAAGAGTTCTCTCATAATTTTGATAACAATTTAACTCAAATTAATCGATCATTGGAGAATTCCTTATTTGATAAAAATCAGCTAAAAATTTTAAAAAATAAAAACTTCGAAATTGAAACTTCATCCATAAAAATTCATAATAATTTCAATTCTATCAATGATATACTTGAATTACCTTCCTTAGCAGGCACCTGTGTTAAAAAAGGATATTATCACGAAACTCTAGAAATCAATTCATTTATCAAACGTTTATTAATAAGGTATCCAGAGATTGAAATCATTAAAAAAATTGAAAAAGGCATAAAATACGAAATTGAAACAATGTTAATTGGATTATTAAAACTATTAAAAACTGATTTAAAACAACTGAATATTATCAAGATAATAGCCTATTTAAACAGAATTTATCCATTTAATAATTCCATAAACTTCAAAAATCAAGAAGAAATCACCAATTTATTGTTAAATGATGAGTTATTTGAAATTAATTCCAATTCTTTGCTAGAAATTATTTATTTACAATCAAGGTATCAATTCATAATCAATGAATTAGAAATATTACAACCGTTGAAAAATCATTCGATTGAAAAATATTTAAAGAGATCAATTGAGTTAATCAGAGAACATTGTTTTACTTCAATTTTGACATTTCAATCAATTTTCAACAAGAGTGAAAATCAAGATGAATTGATTAAAAATTTCATTGAAAAGATCATTAAGAACCTATTAAATGTATTAGTTAAAAATTTACCATTAATTAAAGAAAGTCAATTAAAACATTCATTAATTTTACAAATTATTTACTGTTCACAAAGTTTGGGAAGAATTGGGGGAGAATTTAATAATTTGATTTTATTGGAACTAGTTTATAAAAATAAAATTATTAGTATTAATGAGTGGTTCTTGGTTTTGAAAAAACAACGAAATTTAATGAAAAATTTGGATGATTATTAATTTTGCCAAATATGTAAATAAATATTAACAGCATGAAAAAAGATTCAACCTTAATAAATCCAAGTAACTTTTGATTAAAATTCTTCTATTAAATTGAAATTCTGCGAAGTTCTTAACAAATTCTTTATCATCGTTTGATAATGGATTCAAATATAGTTGATGAATATCTGATAATGTCATATCAATCATTGGATTACCATTTTCATCAACACTGATTTGTGAAATGTTTTCATCTTCATCACTATTATTTTCATTCAGAAAAAATTCTTGCACATCAGAATCATTTGAATCATTATTATTGTAAAATGAAAATTCTTCATCGTTATTGATAATCATATCATTAAATGTTTTATAATAATGTGATAAAATAGTATCAAAATGACTTTTTATCTTCAGATCCGTTAATTCATTATTATTATTATTTATATTTGATAAACTTCTAGGAATTCCAAATACCCATTCACTAAAAATTGATGACCAAGAATTATCAATTTGGAATTTCCAATCATTGAATAAAGTTTTGAATAATTGAAAATTCATTCCTGTTTGTAACTTGATAAAATTGTTCAAGTCATTCTTATAGAATTTGATTTCTTTAAGTTGATTATTTTCATTTTTATACAATACATATCTATTGGTTGCTGGGTGTTTTTCTAATATAAAATCAAATAATGAAGTTTTTGTAAAAATAATATCATCTGATGAACAACCAATGAATCCTCCGGGTAGTTTTTTCAAACTAGTTAATTCTTTTAAAGTTATATTATATATAGGTTTTGAGACTTTTTCAAGATTTAATGAAATTTCTTTATTTTTTTTAATCAAATTAGTTAAGATTTCAATTAATTTTGTATTTGTATTGATTAGATTTTCATTTGTCAAAAAATCTTCTTTATTGAACTCATTTTTAATTAAAATTTTTTTATTTGTTATAATTGCTCTGAAAAGATTATAAATTAATGGACCTGTTTCAATAAAAGTTTCCACCATTGATGGTTTAATTTGTTCAATGTCTTCAACAAGTTGATTTCTTTCAAATATTTGTACAATGTCTTCAATGAGCTTCGATTGTAATTCTTGATTATTCTGTTTTTCTTTGATAAAATTTAATAATTCTTTACCAAAAGAATTCAATAATTTATAAATATTATCATTTAACTCTTCACTTTCATTATTTAGTAATAATCCAACAGAATACATTTTAATTAATGATCTATCACTTGAATCAATATTTGAATCAAAACCGTTTTGCCGATAAATTGCAATCGCAAACTGCTCATTATGAAGAAACCGAATGATATCAAAAGATGATTGATGTAAACCAGAAGGAAGTGCTTGATATTCTAGTCCGCAAAGTTCAGTATTAGTGGGATAGAGCAATGAATAGCCCTTGATCATGTCGAACTGGGCTACAAACGGAATCATATTGGTTAATTAGAGGAAAATGGCAAATTAAAGGAACGAAAATGGTTTGAAAAAGATATATTTTGTATAATTGGAAAGGTGACAAAAATCACAAAAATATAAAAACACCAGCCACAACACGCGACCCATCACATGTCATACCAGCCACAGACTCAAAATCTCAAAAAAAGCAAAAAAAAAATCAAAAAATCAAAAACTTCAAAAAACAAACAAAACAAACAAAATCAATCAATCAAATGTCCAGAAAACCTCATTTGCTTAAGGATCTCGTGGAGACTTCCAAGAGCCTCCCAACTGCTGCCTCAGACATTGGTTCCATTGAACTTGGATCAACGGAATTGAAAAAAAGAATTCATAATTTGAGAAATCTCAAAGATGGAAATTTCACAAAAGCCCATTATTTATTAGCCAATAGTGGGATCATTGTAGAAGATCTTGAGAATGAAATCAAATCAATTGAAATCCCCAATTCCACAGAAACCTCTCTTGTGCCAACCAATCATCATTTTGATGAAACATTGATTAGCAAAAAGGAAGAAAATATTCTTGCGGCTATTGAACAATCTTTGACTACTGCCTCAAGAGATTTTGATAATTTTATCAATCAAAACATCACTATGGATTGGAGGAAAAGAAAAAACGAAATTTACGAATCATTTGGATTTGGCACCAAATATCTAAAATCAAATAATAAAAAAGCTCTTAGTAGTAATAATAAAAGTAGTGAAAACAATAATAACAAAGTGGCTGTGAATAATTGGGGTAAAATCACTGTTGGTCATTCTGTTCTAGGTCCTAAATCAGGGGGAGAATTCAGTGATTTACCAAAAGATGCAAAACTTACTAATGTTAATGAATTATCAATTAGAGAAAAATTTGAAAAATATGCAGTTATTATTTATGAATTAAATAATTCAAGAGAACAAATGAAACCCGTTAATGTTATAAAATTATTCAAAGATGCTAGTAAAAATGCCACTGATAATAAAACTAAACAAATTTATGAATGTTGGAAAATATTGGAAAAATTAATCAATGATAATGATGATCAACAAATTTATTTTGATCAATATAAAAATTTTCTTGATAAAGATTCCAAAAATTTGAGAAATAAAATTGTTAAAAATAGTATCAAATATCTTGAATTACAGTTTTTAAAATTTGTTGATACAATTTATCAAAAAAAAATCAACTCCAAAGAAAATGAAGATAATGGATTACCAACTCATTTAAATAAAATGAAATATTTTTTAAAGTCTCAAAATAAAAATTTATTTGAAAAAGAAGGAATCAAAAAAAATTTATTGATTGTTAATGATATCCCAATTTGGGCCTTAATTTATTACTTAATTAGAGCCGGTTGTTATTCAGAAGCTCTTGAAATTATTGAAGAAAACTCCAATATTTTTAAAAATATTGATTCGAATTTTATAAATTATTTTAAAAATTTTACTGATTCTTCAACCACTACTAATAATTATTTACAAATTCAAAAAGAATTTAACAATAATATTAAAAACTCGGAAAATATTGATCCGTTTAAATATGCAATTTATAAAATAATGGGTAAATGTGATTTGAGTAAAAAATCATTACCAAAAATTTTCCAAACCACTGAGGATTGGCTTTGGATTAATTTCATTTTAATCAATGAAAACGATAAAGAATCTTCAAAGTTCGAAAATTATTCATTAATTGATTTTCAAAAAAATTTGATTTCATATGGAGCAAATTATTTCAATACCAGTAATAATAACTCAACTTTTATCAAAGTTCTTTTATTAGGTGGATTATATGAATTAGCCATCAAATATAGTTTCTCAATCAATGAACTTGAAGCAGTTCATTTAGCAATCGGGTTGGGTTATTATGGATTATTAAGAGTTAACAATTATGATTCAGTTATTAATAATAAAAATAATTTGGTTGAATCAAATAGTCAAGGTCTATATGAAATTAATTATCCGAAACTAATTGGTTATTATACTAGATCATTTAGATCTTCAGATACTATTGTTGCATTTGAATATTTATTAATGATTAACATTATTAAAGGAGAAAATTATCATAAATTAACTTTAGAAGCAATAAGAGAATTAGTCATTGAAACAAAAGAATTCAAGATTTTATTAGGAACCATTAACAAAGATGGTACTAGATACCCAGGACGAATTGAAAATCGTCAAGAATTGTTATATAATCATAATAATAAATTATATTTAAATGAAATTATTGAACAAGCGGCAAAAAGAATTGAAGAAGAAGGAAGAATTTATGATTGTCTTTACTTGTATCAGTTATCAGAAAATTATAATCAAGTTATTAACATTACCAATAGATTATTAAGTGATTTAATTAATAGTAGTGATATTAATCAATCGATTAACAAATCAGAAGATTATTTGGCAATTGAACTTGGGGAAAAAATTTTAAAAATTTATGAATTAAATCCCTCTTCATTGAAGATCTCCATGAAATCAAAAGAAGTTTTGAAAAAGTTATTAATAATAATCAAAATCAAAGAAAATTTTGCCTCTAATAAGAATTTTGAAAAAGTTTTAAAATTAATTGAAGAATTGAATTTAGTTCCCATTAGTATCAATGAAACGTTATCCAGTATTAGAATCAAATGTCAAGAAATCAACCAATCATTAGTTGATTACAATTTATTGAAAAACATTGGGGACTTATTGATCATTTCCATGATTTGTATCAATAAGTTAATTGAAAACTATCAATCTGGCAATTTCGAAAACTTAATAATGGAGAAAAACTTACAAGAATTGAAAAAAATCTCCAAACAACTAATGATTTTTGCGGGAATGATTCAATCAAAATTATCAAAGGAAATTTACATCAAATTAACTGATATTAATAAATTGCATGTATAAATTATATAACTTAATCAAAAAAATCGTCATCTTCATCGCTATTATCATTATTATTGTAAATACTTTTCTTCATAAATCTTAATTGATAATTTTCTTTTAAATCTTCATCATCCTGGTTAATAATTAATCTACTATCATTCTCCTTAATGGCGTTGATTTCAACCAACAAATTTTCCAAATCTTTCAAAATGGTTTTATTCCCATTCAACTGTAACAACGTAACGTATTGCTTAATGACTTTTTGTTCATGATAAACTAACAATGTGGGACAATTACTATCGGGATAATTTTCCACTGCTCTGTTCCCCAAGATTTCCACAAACTTGATCTCCTGATACTTTTTACTCAACTCATTAAAGATCTGACTTAATAATCGAGATTGTAATTGTGAACTGGCGGAAAGATGAACAATCACAAAGTTTTTATCACTGGCCAAAGTGATCTCTTTTTCATAATCCGGTTTAGAAATATTGTAAACTGTATTGAACCTTGAATTTTTTTGTAAATTTTGCATCTCTTCAAATCTTTTTAACTTGTACTCATTCAAGAACTCCTCGTCTTCTTCATCTTCTAACTCATTTAACTCGTCAAGGTTTTTGTTTTCCAATCTGTTATTATGAGCCTTTTCCACTGCTTCATTCAATAGTTCTTCAAATTGGGCACTGGGACTAGGTGGTTTTTCAGGAATCACTCCTTTGGCACGAAGGATGTCGTTCCATTCGGTGTCTTCATCAGGGTCCACTTCTACTGGGATGCTCATGGTGATTTATGGATGATTTGGTTGAAGTTTGGTGAGAAATGTAATTTTTTTTCGTTTTCTGTTTTGGTACCAAGTACTTCGACGTCGCATTAATCATGAAAAAATTCAACGTTTATTGACACTTTTCAAAAATTACTTATAGGTCGAATTTGAAAAACTAAATGACATTTTACAAGATTTCTTCAAAATCAACTATATAAATTACCAAATACTACAATACTAAACTATCAACAGTATTTATTCTAATTACACATTCAAGCACTTGCTCTCTTATTTTTGCCTCTTGGACGATCTTGAATCTTCATTGGATTTATATTTTTACCTCTTCTGGTTTTATAGCCTTTAGCTAATTGACCCCATGGGGACATTGACAATTTATGGGATTTCTTTTTACCTCTACCACCACCATGAGGATGATCACATTTATTCATTGCCACCCCACGAACTCTGGGTCTTCTACCTAACCATCTTGATCTACCAGCTTTACCCAATTTCAAATGTTTATGTTCAGAATTACTCACCATTCCAAGAGTTCCACAAGCATCTAATGCCACATATCGAAGTTCTCCAGATTTCATCTTGACCACTGCTTTTTGTTTTTCTGGTATTTTTTGCATAACTCTTCCATATGAACCGGCAGCTCTACAAAATTTGGCTGGACCTAATTTGGAAGCTCCAATATTATGGATGATTCCTCCAATTGGTACCATATTAAGCGGTAAACAATTACCTCTTTGACAAGTTTTAACTGAAAGAATTGCTGGATCAATTTCTCCTCCCATTTCTTCCATTAACTCTTTTGGAATCCCATCTCTGTATGATTGAATAATGTTACCAGCTCTCATTCCATCTGGAGCAAGAATATATGAGATTTTCCCACTTAGTTTATTTTTGATTAATGCAATATGAGCAGTTCTATTTGGATCATATTCAATTCTTAATACTTCACAAGGTCCAGGTTCTGATCTGGTATAATCAAGAAGTCTAATTCTTCTTTTATGCCCACCCCCACGATGTCTAACAGTGATTTTACCTGAATGATTTCTACCCCCATGTTGTTTTTTGGGAATTGTTAATGGTTTGAACGGTTTACCTTTCCATAAATGAGTAAAAATTGGAGCCCTATACCATCTAAGACCAGGAGAAGTAGGTCTGAATTTCTTCAAGGCGACATTTTTAGAATCACTTCTTTTATCTTGAATGATTTTATCTTGTCTTTCTAATTCTGTAATATCGGTGTTGTCTGGAATAATCTTAATGGTTTCCACTTTAACAGGATCTACCACGGTAGCTAGACCTCTGAAGAAAAGCAATCGAGGAAGTTTCCCACCATAAAGACCATAGGCAAGTCGCAACATGGTTGATTATTCACTTATTAAAAGTCTCAATGTGTGCTGAAATTGAAAAAATTTTGATTTTTTGAAAAACTGCCTATGGCCCATGTGCCAAAGCACAAGACAGGGTAAATTCCTAATTGTTACTTTAATATTTAACCATAGCTAATAGTAATATATTGAATAATAATTACAAAACAGAGTAAGAAAGAAGTAACAATAAATACACTTATACTAATAAAAGTAATCAAAACAATTCAAGTTTCTTAACAATTCATTTTCTTGAATCATTACAACATTTTCCAAAACTTTCTCATAATTAATTTTATCATTAATTTTTTCATAAATTTGTATCAAACAATTAAACATTAACTCATCATCGAAATAATCATAACTGTTCAATAAATAAGTTTCGATCAACAGTTTCAATCTTAAAATTGTTAGTAATTTATCATTATCATTTAAAAAAATCAAAGGTTCGTTATTTTCTAACTCAAAACTATTGATTGATTCATCATCATTGAGATTATTCAAGTCATTAACATAATCAACTTGCTTATTAGCCACTTGTTCATCTTCTTTCAAAATCAACAAACTTAACCCAATGATTGCATTATAATTATTTTTGAAATTCAATGATTTATTAAACTCATTGATGGCCATTAATCTTTTTTCAATTAGCTTTTTTTCATTCAAGTTTGAATAATAAATTAATTTTGCAAAATGGAAACTTGTAAATTCATTAACTTTATGAATTTTTTCCAGTTCAACAATTGAAGTTTCACATTCTTTGTATTGAAATAATGTCAAATAAATTTCTGAACTAAATAACCAAATTTTTTGTAATAATTTTTGATTAAACTGGTTAGTTCTGATAACTTCTTCTTTATTATTTGTTGTAGTTGTAGTTGTTGTTGTTGTAATTACTTCCCTTTTTTTCTTAAATGTTCCTTTGAATGTAAATAATTTTGGATTAGCTTTTATAACTTTCGAAGTTTTTGTGTTTTTGATAACTTTATTCTCAATTTCCAAACTTAATAAGTTTGATAACTCAAACAATTCTGATAATTGTTCCAAAATTTCTTTTTCATTATTTGGATTTGTCTTGACAAAGATTCTAATTTGCGTTATTTTTAATTCAACCAAATCATTTTTCAATTGATTAATTTCAAGATCATCATTGGGTTTCCAAGTATCGGAATTGCTTTTGATGTAATTAATCATTAATGACCAAATATAATCAATATTTTGAAAATCTTTACCGATTAAACTTTCAATTCCAAAATTACTATTGATTAAAATCAATAATAAATTCCAGCCTTTCCAGAATTTCAAATCTTTTGTCAAGATTTTTTTCAAAATCTTGACTATTTCTAAAATTGATTGGTTATTTTCATTGAAAAATTTTAATAAGATTATCAAATATTCAAAATAATAATTAGGGTTATGATAATTATTGAAGCTCAAGCATTTATTGAAATCTTCTAATAACTGAGTTTTATCATTTAAAAATTTATTAAATTGATTATGATGATTTATTTTTAAAAAATATTTTTTTTTCAAAATTATTGAATAATAACCAGTTGATAATTTCAACTTCAATATGTTATTATCATTATTTGTGGAAGATTCTGACAAATTATTTATTTCTTCTTCAATCAATAACTTTTTCTTCAAACTAACTTCCAACTCCAGTAAAAAATTCAAGTTTTCATTACTAAAAGGAAATTCTTGTTTATCAATTTTATAGAAAAATTGTAAACTTTCTTCATAAAGTTCAATCAATAACAAATTGTTAAACTCTAACAATTTTTGGTTGAAATTGGTTTTTTCTAATTTCAATTCTTTGGTATTATTAAAAAATTCGAAGTTTTTCAATAAATTGAAAATTTCTAATAAACTTTCTTTGGAATCATTAAAATTTAAAAACTTCAAACTTAAAAAACCATAGGTGATTTTAATTGATTGGTAAGTTTTACTTAATGAAAACTCAATTACTTTTTCAAAAAAATTCAAATCAATTAATGAGTTTCTTTCTTTTATAATTTCTGTGATTTGTAAAATTAAATTTTCCAAATATTCATTAGTGATTGAACTCTTAACAATATTTTCTTCATAGTATCCTTTGAAAAAACTATCAAATTCAATCTGGAAATTCTGACTCAAATACTTTTTAAAATTCAAATAATAATAATTTGACAAAATAATCAAAACTAATTTATTATTTTTCAACTTTTTCAACAAATCGCTGAATTCAATTTGGGGTTTTTCCTCAATCAACAATTTGAAATATTTATTGAATAACAACTTCAACCATTTTTTACCATTTAAATTACTATTTATTGGTAAATTTATCAAAATATCATTCAAAAAAGTTTCAATTGATTTGATATCGTTATTAATTAAACTTGATAAAACCATTCTTTTGATTGAACAATATTGTAAATAGTTATCATAAACAGAGTTTTCCTCAAATCTCAAGTTGATTTGAATTTTGTTTAAATAGTTGTTTGATTCTTCTTGATTCTTAATTAAATAATACAAATTAGTTAGAATCAAATTACTGGTTATTTTTTCATAACTTTGCAAACTTTCATCCTTGACAACACTTTCAATCTCTGCAATAAACTCTTTGATCATTAACCGATCATTTTCCAAACTAACGGGGCTGATTAGATTCCCATTTAATTTTTGGAAAACTTGATTTTGAATTTTTAATAATTTGTATAAATTTCCCTGGTTATTCAACTTGTTTAGCAAATAATAATTGGTCAGATAAATGGGGAAATCGCCTCCTTGATACTGGAGCAACATCAAACGCAAGTCATCGTTCTCAATCGTTTCCATCTTGTTTCATAAACTGTTTTGAGGTTAAAAGTCAACTTTGGTGAATTTTTGATTTTTTGATGATTTGTTAATCCGCTTTGCTAGACGCACCCCAGCTCCTCAACATTTTGACAACTTTTACAATTTAATGATTTTAATTTCTAATAGTTTCCTTTATTCAATATTTAACAAAACTATAACCAAAATCCTTGTTTTTTGATCTCTCTTTCAACGTAAAAATCAATCATGTTATTAGAAGATCCTTCTCGACCATAATAATATACATATTCTAAAGCCGTGTTAAAATCGTTTCTTGAAGCTTTTTCCTAAGTTTCCTTTACTTCAAACAAATTATTACCTAAAAAATGATAAGATTCCTCACCTCTTTTTTGGCTTTTCCCAAAATCAATGATTTTAATTGACTTAGCAGTTTTATGAATCATAGAACGCAGATTATGCAACCTATAATGAATGATGGAGCTCATATGAACTTTATGAACCGCCTCAGGAATCCTGAACATGGTTTTTTCTGTTATACACTGATAACTAAAACCATAAGCAGTTTCAAAATCTTTCATATTTGATAATTCAATAAATAATCCTTCTACATAATTAACTGATCCACGAAGGTAAATTTTTTCAAGTTGTGTGCACTTTCTTTTTTCAAAATAATCATCCGTTGGTAAAATTAATCCAAAATCTAAAAATCTGAAACTGAATCTCTAGTCCCTTTGATTTGCTAAGAGTTTGATAAATTGAAACCTCATTAGCCTAAATATTTATAGAATTTATGATTTTTTTAATTGTATTAATCTCTTCAAGAATCAATTTACTCCTCCAAATTTCTGTTAATTCAATGACCGAGTATATATTGTCATTAACAAAGTTATCAATATCATTATTTTCAGTGGTTTTCCTATTTGTCCAAACAATCGAATATTTACGGAATGCATTTTATCCCTGTAAAATTTCACTAACAGGAATAAAAATTTTCAAATTGATATTTCTAGACTCATTTGATGAATCCTGAAACCTTTTGATGATTTTCTCAAATTTCTTGGAGTAAATTTCCTCATAATAATATTGGTATTTCTCAGAGTCTTTCAAATCTTTCATAAACAGAAACCCGATTATTGTCTCCAAAATACTTAATTTGTACTAATTTTAACAAAGTGTGGAAACTTTTTGAGATTTCAGTTCTATTCTTCCAGTCTTTTGAATTTTGCTCTCTAAGATTCTTAAACCAATCAGAAACCTTTTCAAAATCTTCAGCTTGATATAGGAAACTTCATTGTGTTTAAGATTTTGAATAATTGTAAGTATTGCTAATCCTAGTTTATCTTCTAATGGATAAAATCCAAAACGCTTAAACTTCAGCTTAACAAAACTTTTTTCAACAAAATCACCAACAAAATCAATGGTTCTTGGAGAATCCCAATCAATTTCAATAAACAATATTCCAGTTTTATCGATAATCATTCCACATTTGCCCTTATAAATATGAATTTCCCTGATTAGTTCACGCAATTGTAGTAAAAGTTTATGGCAATCACTACCGACTCCATTTTTTTTATAAGAGTTTTCCAGTCATTGTCTTTGGAAACTTTATAAAGTTGTTTAAAGTGTTCAAAACCAGCTTTTGAATTAGTTAATGTTTCAATTTTGATTGAAATTTCTACTCCTGATGATCGAAATCTGATATATGAAGAACAAATTTTACCATAACATCCCAAAAAAAAATTGATTTTTTTGATAGCCTGAAAAAATCTATTATTGCTTTGATATCTTCTATGAAATCACGACAATTTCTTGGGATTTCTTCTTCTAAATCATATTAATCAATTTCCGAAAAAAGGGTTTTATAAATCATAAACTTTACTGTCTTTACACTCATGTAGGTCATGAATTACTGGAAGGAAATATGGTAGTTCATATGAATTTTATTTGGTTCATCAATTCTCTCGAAACATTCTTCATGGTACTTTGTAATCTTTTCCCAAACTCTTCATTAAATCCAGTGAAGATATCTTCGGTTGTCAAATTATTGAGTAAGTAATCAAATTGTGAAACATCTTCAGGAAGTACTTTAAATGTTAAATTATCTTTGGATTTAAGGGTTTGATTTTGTTGAGGAAGTAAATTGAAATTTAATAAATCATCTTTCATTTGTCTTACAACAAGATTTAAAATTTGAGATTTTCTGTCAGCTTTTAAAAATTTGAGAGTTAATGGAGTGTTCTTGATATCAATTTTTTGTTTCTTGATTTGTTGCTGAAATCCAGGCAAAAAAAGAGTTATTTTACTTCTAGTTTGTACCGTGTTGTTACTCATTGATAGTGATTTTATGAAAAAAGATACTAACTGTTTTTCAGGGAATAAAATGTTAATATCTTAAAATAGGAAAGAAATAAAAGGAAGAAAAATGTATTTTGATTGCGCTGATACAAGTATTTAGATTTAAGAAACCTTGGAGAAAGGTCTTGAGGATCAAGTTCCTCAAAAAGATGAACTATTCTGGGTGGCATGTTTGAAATACAAATCGAATGATTGAATGATGTTACTGTTAAGATTATTCTCGGTGTAGGATATATTGTATATTAGTTTCCTAAGTCTCCATTCTTTCAGTTTCATACAGGATTCCTTACTGTATATATACACCCTTACAATATAACCCAATATAATACATTAATTATAATACATCAATATTTTGACAATTTTTCAATTATTGTAAAAATTTTGTCCGCTTCTTCTAATTTTTCCAATGTTCCAAAACTAGAAGTTGAGTTTCTTTTCAATGGGGATAAATCAGTTGGACCAATATTATCCAAATTTTCCCTCTTTTTGGAAGTTTTTTCGAAACTGAATTCATCATTGAAAAGTTTTTCTTCTTTTGGTAAACTGGGAATGTTTTGATCAATTACTCTGCTACCACCCAAACTATTATTTCTTAATGATAAAAAACTTTTTGTTTTATTAACAATGGATCTTTTATGTGGAGGAGGTTCAGCATTCCCTGTTATACAATCAGATTCATCATCGCTAACTTGATAGATTTCCAAATCAATGGTTTGGATAATTTTTTTGGGACTGGTATTGATTAAATTTAATTGATTTTGATTTTCTTTACCAATATTGAAATTTGAAACAATTGACATTCCTCTTAACTTCGTTGACGGAGTTGGTGGTAATGAATCTTGATTGTTTGGTAGAAAAAAATTGGTGGAGTTCTGATTGCTTTGTAAAAAATTACTAATTTTTTGTAACTCCAATTCATTAATTTGTACCAAATTTTTTTGATTTAAGTTCTTCAAAAAGATAAAAATCAAATAAAATAATTTATTGGTTAAAAAAATTATCAAGAACTTTTGCAAGTTTTTTAAATTTTCAAATTGTGAAAAAAATTCATTGATTAATAACTCTTCTTTTGATTGATTCAAATTAGTATTGATTTTGATTTTTTTAATACTATTAATCTCAGGACTACTATAACCATTAAAATTCTTATATAATTTCTGATTTATACCTCTTTCATTCAAAAAATCATTCAAGAAATCTTCATTGTCAAACTCATCATCTAAATTTTCCGTTATCAAATTAAAATAAATTTCAATGATTAACAATTTGATATTTGTATTGACAAACGGATTTTTACAACATTTCATTAATGATTTGTAAATATTGGTCTTTTCAATAATTAATGATTGACAGTTAACATCTTTATCATTGAAGTCAATTTGTAAAAACTGATTATCGAAACTTTGAGATCTTTGATGTTGTTTAATACTTGAATAGCATGATAAAATTAATAATAGTTCTTTGAATTGTTTTTTGTTTCTTAAAATATTATCATTTTTTTCAATTTCATTAACTTGATGTTCACTTTTTCTTCTTTCAGTTTCATTATCATTCTTTGTAAAGTTTTTTTTCAATATCCCCATTGATTTTGATTTTCTCAAGCTACTAGTTACCTTCCCTTTTTTTTGACTTTTAAGAAGCTTATTGAAATCTTCTTCATCATCATCTTCATTGCTTTCTAAATCATCATGCTTAATTTTAATATTACTAATGATCTTCTCACTTTTAATGATTTTTGAATTTATCGAATTTAATTTTTGAATTTCATTTAATGGTTGAATTTTTTTGAAAATTAATAAATTTAAATCATCATTATTTAAATTTTCTACTGGTAATAAGAGTTTTTCAAAAGAATCAGCGATTTCATTGATAAGAGTTAATTTTTGAATATAATCAAAACAATTGTTAAATTGAATTTTGTTATTACCACCAATATTACTTTGAATTTGTTTTTTCAATAAGATATTATTTTTTTTCAAATAATTTTTGAACTTTAAAAAGAAGTTTATGAAGGTTAAGAAAAACAAAAAATGATCATTATTAATATTAACAATTTTCTCAATAATAGTTTTTTTATCATTATTAAATTTCTTTTCTTCAATTTTATTGAATCTTGTATATTTATCATTAACTAATGTATGATTTTTGATAGTTTTTAAAGTTGATTTTTTGAAAGATTTTAATGAGCTTTTAAATTTTTTTCTTTCTTTGAGTACATTTCTCTCGTTATCATCATTAATAACCTGAACATTACTATTATCAGTTCCAATTAAGTTTGAATTTTTAATTTCAAACACCACAATTCCAAAATATCCAACCATAATAATTTCGAAAATTTTAATTGGTTTAATCGAATAATAGTCAAATAAAGTTTTCATTGGATTATTATCATTATCAAAATTATGACTTTTTAAAAAAAAATTCGAATAAAATTCAAATGGTAAAGATAATAAGAAATTTCCAAAGTTCCGATATAAAGAAATTGAAATATTAACTTTTGTTGACCACTGATTTTCCTCTAAAGGTTGTTTAAATACCGTGTTGATTGATTTTTTGATTGACAATTTTTCATCTAAACTTAATAATTTTGCCAAA
>JBAKFZ010000109.1:0-39702 GCA_037355385.1 Saccharomycopsis sp. FM-2023a
ATTTAAATTTGAAAGTTTTTTATCAAATCCATTGATTTTTTTATTCAATAAACTATAATTGTTATTTAACAAATTTATTTTCTCATTGATTTTTAAATCTCTTCTTTTAAACTTATTTTTATTTAAACCAATTAAATAACCAATCAATATAAGAAAACCTCCAATCAATAATAATTTACTATCTTCGTTCGATTTTGTAGTATCATTTATTTCTTCAAAAATTAATGACTTATTAATTTTATCTTCATAAGCATTTTCGTAAACATTTCTGTCTTCATAAACATTTTCATTTTCATAAACACTTTCGTGAACACCTTTTTCCAAGTCATCGTTCTTATAATCATCATTTTCATAAACATCAATACTATCAAAAACCATTTTATCATCAATTAATTCATGGTTATTAGGCAAACTAACATAATCATTCACTAGATTGTTAGTTAAGTTCTATGATACATAAAACAATTTACTTACTCGAATCATAACCCAATTGAGATCCAATCCAAATTATAATCAAATAAATAAATCTTAATGGATCATTAGAATCCAAAATCATCTTCGTAAGCGCTGATAAATTAAACAAAGCAAATTGATAAATTATAAGAAGAACCAAATGAACGAAAACTTCTAAGCTCTAAACAACACTTTTAATAAATATTTCTCCAATTGAAAGAACTAAACTTCCATAACTCACTCAAAACAAAACAAATTTTGATTTGTGATTTTTATCTCATCGCATCTTCAAATCTTGCACGTGAAACAATAATTTTGACACATTTCATTAAAAACCAACTTCATCTTCATCATAAACATTTAAAAATTGTCTTTTTGATCTAATATCCGTTATCAAATTGAATTGTTTTGCCAAATGTAAACCAGAAAAACTTGGTTGAGACCAACAAATTTCAAATTTTTTAATTAACATTCCATAAATTAGTTCTTCCAAAGCGGTATATAACATAATTAAACCCAACCCATTTCTTCTAAATTTTTTTAAAATGAAAATTCTACTAATCCCAAACACTGCTTTTGGTAATTTTTTGAATAAATTCAGATTTGGAGCTAAATCCATAATTTCTTGAGTTGAAACATTTAACAATTTTGTACCATTCTTTAGTGGATTTACTTTTTCAAAACTTAATAATCCAACAATTTTTCTATTAAATATATAAATGAAAATTGTACCGTGTTTTGAAGCTTTTTCACAAGTTTTTTTATTAAAGTTTTTACCATCTTCACCAAATAACTCACTGAACCAATCATTTGGAGCATTTAATTCTTTATTAATGATTTTCAAAAATGCTAAAATCAACAAAACTTCATTCTTTTTATCAAATTGAACTTTTTTGATAATTCCGTCTCTTTGAACTTTTTTGAGAACTTTTTTTTGATTTGGTGGGAATTTCTTTTGTAAAATTTTTTTACCAATATAATCTGGACAATTAATTCCATAAACATATTTGTTATGATAATCTTTATGAAAAACTTCATCATTTTTATTATTTTTGATGAATGTTAAAAAACATTCTTTGCAGGTTACTTTAAAATTAATTGAATTTTTTTTCATGTTTGTAAAATTTAATTTTGATTGAATTGATTTTGATGACTTTCTTGAAAATAATGGTTGTTTTAAAATTGAGTCAGAGCTATTTATTCCAATTGATTGATTATCATTATTTTCTTCAATTTCATTCAACAGATTTGGAAAATCTTGACTTAATTCATCAAGTTTTTTGGAACATGATGATGGTGAAGGAGGAGTAACAATTTCACTAACTAAATATTGACTAAATGATGGAGGTGATTTGGGTATTTCAAATGGGAAGTTTTCTAATAATTGAGCAGTTGATTGATTTGGAGTTTTCAAAATTTTATTTCTTGTTTCATCTTCATTATCATCATCATCACTTGGTAAGTTAGTCATATCAATTAATTTTGTGTTTGATATATTAATCGGTTCTTGAATGGGTTTAATCATCATGGTTGAATAATCTTGACTAGGAATTTCTTGGGTATATTTTATAACTTCAACATCATCAGAATTATCCGAATTTTTGATTGAACTGTCATTGTTTTTGAATACATCATTATCTGATTCATCTTTTGAATTTTCGATTGATTTTTCAAGTTCTTTGTTATCATTTACTTTCAAATTTGATTGCTTAACAATTTTCCCGTCTTCATTAATTGATTGATCGTTCATTTTAAGACTGAAAGTATTATTAAGTTTTTCATTAATAGCTTCTATATCAGAGTACTTTTCAGTTAGTTCGATAAATTTATTAACATTTTCATGCATTTCATCAGTATTTGATTCCATTATTTTGGGTTTTATTACGTTAATTTGTTTAATTTCTTCATCACTTTCAATATCATTAGACTCAATAATTTTGGGTTTGAGTTCATCAATTTTTTCAATTTCCAGTGATGTTTCACTATCAACTTTGCTAATATTAAAATTATTTGACTCAGATTTTTCATCATCGATTTCATTTGATTTGAATTCTTTATTATCAACAATGATTTCATTCATGAATTCTTTGAAATCAATATCAATTCTTTCAAATTCTTCTGCTTCTAATAATTTGTAATTATTAAAATTTGTTTGTGGTAGTATTGATAAATTATTTGTAATTTCATTATGTTTAATTTCCTTACCAATTAATTCAACATCATTAATCATTTCGTAAACATTATCAATTTGTGAGGATTGTTTAGTTGTAATTTTTTTAGTAATTGAGTTTCCTTCATTAATTGATGCATCATCTTTTGCAATTTGTCCATTTGTAGTATAGGCAATTTTCCCATCAATTGAATGATGATCAGTTTCATCGTGATTTTCATCTAACTCTTTATGGATTTCTTCAATAATATTTTTATCAATTGATTTACTATTGAGTTCTTCTTCTACATCCATACTTTCATCAAAAGTTCCAGCTTTTTTATGATTTTTTTCAATTTCTTTATAAATTTCTTCACTAGCTGATTCATCGTTTGTGTGAAATTTTTCATTGACTTCTTCGTCAATACTTTTATCAATTTGTTTGTTTTCGAAATCTTTAACTTCATGATTTTTTTCAACGCCATCAAGTTCCCCATTATTCAATTTATTGTCTTTATTAATTTCTTCATTAATAGTTTTATCAATCGACTCATCAATTAATTTCTCTTCGATATCTTGAATTTCATTATGATTTTTGATTTTTTCGTGATTTTTTTCGATTTCATCAATTTCTTCATTGGATGAATCAAGTTTTCTATCTATTTCTTTACCGACACTTTCATCTATTAGTTCATTAACTAATTTTTTTTCAATATTTTTATTGATTTCATTATAATTTATTTCTTTCTTATCAACTCCATTAATCAGTTCATTATTGTCAATCTTATTGACGTTTTCATTATCTCTATCAACTTCTTCATTGATTTCTTCATGTATATCTTCACCGATACTATTTTCAAGTGATTCGTTTCGGATAACTTTAATTTCACCAAGATCTCTAACAATTTCACGATTTTTTTCAATTTCTTCATTAATTGTTTCATTAATTTTATTAATCGAATCATTAAATTCTTCATGGATACCTTGTTCAATACTTTTATTAATCGACTCATTAATTGATTCCTCTTCAATATCTTTATTAAATCTATCATATTTTTCTTTTTTTTCATGATTTTTTTCGAGTTTTTCGAATTCTTCATCAATGAAGTTGTTATTATCAATCTTACTAACCTTTTCTTCCAATTCATTAATTGACTCTTCAATAACTTCTTCGTCAAAAGTTTTTACATCTTCATTGACTTCTTCGTTAAAATTATTAACTTCTTCATTAAAAGTGTTATCAATAACTTTATCACCTAATTTTCTTCTCTTATCTTTTCTTTCTATAAAAATACCGACTCTCTTATTTGGAAGTTTTGTAGGAGTTTCAATTTCTTCATCATCATCACTTAGATCAATAAAACTTTCCTGACTTTTTCTTTTAGTTGAATTCTTTGTATTTCTTTTGTTAGCTTTTTTTCTAATGGTCACATTATCAATTTTTTTAAAATATCTTTTAATTGATCCATCAATGTCTTTATTATTAAGGATTCTTTTCAATATCAATTTAGGTAGTTCAACAGGAGTTTTTGAATTAGTGTCATTATAGATTGAGTCAGTATGATTTTCATTAATATTTCCAATTTCAATTGTTTTCAACTCATTCAGACTATCATCATTGTTTTCCAAAGTCGTTAAATCATCAATTGACTTATTATGTTCATCATTATTAATTGATTTATCAACATTTTTAGTTGATTCACTTTTAATTGTTAACAAACCTTTTTTATGTTTTTTTAAAATTTTTTCAAAAGTCTTTTTATTTTTTATTTTTGTTAATATTTTATATTGATTTTTTCTTCTAGGGGTGATCTTTAAAATGATAGAAGAATCTGGTTTGGTTAAGATGTTGAACGGATCTTTGCTTGACATGATGATTACTTTTTAACATTATTATTTATTAACGCGTGAATTTTGTTTTTAGAAAATTAATTTTCGCGATCGATTTTGATATTTTGACGTGAAAAAATCAAAGAGAATAAATAGAATTAAATATCACCAAAAAATTTTGAAGTAAAAAAAGTTGATAAATTATTATTGAATAGTTACAACCATTGATCTGAAGATTCATGATAATGGAATTTGAAAGTCGTTATCAATTTGGTTTAAATGATATGAAAAAATTGATTTTGGCTCATGGGTCAAAATTTTGACATAAACACCAGATTTTTCAACGTGTATCAAAAAATAACACTTTTTTACAAAAAACATTTTTCATTACTCATTAAATATATTCATTGACTCGAAGTCATTATGTAAATTGAATGATCATGGAGTATCATGATTTATTTACTTGCATCATCTAATCATCAAAAATCTTCCTACTTTTATGTTGTTCTTTTCTTTTCTTAAAATAAAGCTGACTAACTCAAACTATCTTTTTGTATGTCTCTTTGAATCTCCAACTTCCCTATTTTTTATAGTCAAAGAACGTTCATTAGCCCCTATAACGACATCATCGAACTTAAATATATAAAATTTGTTATTATTTGTACAATCATTTTTTAATTTGAAATCAAAATTATTGTACACGATGGAATTTTCACGAAGGAATGAAATTTGTTGTTTCATAAGTACAAAATCTGTTTTGGTTTTTTGTAAATATTTATGGAATGGTAAATAGTCAAGAAACAAACAAAGATCTGAATAATGTTCTCATTATAACTAACTTGTAAAGTAATCAAATCACCCAAACATTCTACAATATTTGGGTCTTTTATTGGAATCAAAACTTTTGACTAAAAATTATTTTGTGACCTTTTTGCTTTCCATAATTTATTGTAATCTTTCAATTCGTTAACAAAACTTTTTTAAATCCATTCATCAAATTCCAGTAAAGTTTCACCAGTGTCATAATCAAAATAAACTGCTAGCTAGAGTTTGATCCATATCAAAAACTTTCAATGCCAATTCTGCAGCTTCCATATTTTTAAGCTTTTGCTTTATTGATTCATCATTGAGATTTTTTTTAATATCTCGTTTGTTGATTTTTGAAACCACAGATTTACTATAATCATTATGTAACCTCACCACTTTAACTGACTCACCCAATCTAATATTAGCAATCTTGAAATATTCACTATTTATCTGGTTCAAATTTGTTCTTTCATTTTCTTCTCGTTTTTTAAAGAATTAGGTTGAATAAAACTGACAAATTTGTTTCGAAATGAATTATCATCACTAATATCTTTATCTACTAATTTTCTGGATAGTATCAAAGCCAACAGTAATTGAGTTGGCATTTCATCACCTGTTAAGCTCGAAGTAGTAACATCAACATGTTTACCATCAACGATTGGATAATCCCCTTTAAAGTTAACATTCGAATCGTCACTTCCATGAAACTTGAAATAAATCGTTGATAAGCCATCACTATACAATAAATAATCAATATCTAAGACCAAACAAAATCCAATAACTTCTTTCCAATCAAATATATCGTCACTAATAATTGAATCAAAATATTTCCTAAAACGTTTTAAAAGTTTTTAATTATCAGTGGCCATTTAATTTTGATACCCCAACTTGCTACTCGACTAGCTTTCATGGAACCAATATCAATCGTTTGAATACCAATGTTAAGTTTGGGATCCTCAGGTATATCCAGCTCATGATGATTAACTAAATTCTCGAATTGAAACATCTGGAAGTCTGAAACCAGTTTTACATCTTAACGGAGATGATCCAAATAAACGACTAGTATAGTTAGCCATTGGCTTAACCATCGAGTAGATAAGATCATCTTAGAGATCACTTTCCCTATCTAACTTATCCTCTAAAATCAAATAACTAATATTTGAATAAAAGGTTTTAGAACAATCTTTCAATATCTTGATGATATCATTCATCAAAAACCTTCTTTAAATATAACGATATATATTCTGGTGTACTATGAGCAAACGATTCCATTTTGACAAAGAAGTCTTCGATTATTGATACTTGTACTCGCTCAATCTTCTCAGATAGATATTGGATGTGTGTCTGCTATAATTTATTAGTTCGAGTCTATGAGTATCTTTAGTAAAAAGAATTGGAGGGAGATTTCTAGCGAATAAACTAGCCTCATTTTCGTTAGGATTATCTGTAGTCTCGGCATTTTGAAAAATTAAAAGTGTAAATAAAATTTAGTACAAGTTGCTCAAATATTTTTCCATGGCAGCTCTTCAATGATCATTGGAAATTTGAATTTCTGTATTGATAGGGAAAACCTAGAACAATCTGATAATTTCTGATAACAGTTTATCACTGCTTTCTTTGTTTAATAGCAAATCTTCATCAACAAAAATTTTTAGATCCTCATTGGTGATTTTTTTAAGTTGCAATTCCTTCCAGTATTTGTCGATAGTTGAAGTCCAAAACTTGTTTGTCAAATAATTTACCAATTATTCTGGCAACGATCAAATGTTGATCATCCACTTATGGTCCACTAATCTTGAATGTAGATGATTATTGATTGTTGCTTTGTTAAATTCCTCAAATTGAAACAATCAATTTATCCGCAGCGCCAGATCGGCTAATATGCTGAGACGCGTCAAAATTTGCATATTTGATCAGTGATTGGAGGAGTAGTAGCGGAAATAATGGCTGCAGCAAAAGAAGTCTTTTCTTTGGCAGCAATTCTAGCAGGGTTCAACTTTCAGCTCTAGCTAAAGTGGAAATGATTGATTCTTCTGGAGTAGCACTAAAAGTTGTAGCAATAGTTGGAGGATCAGAAGATTTAATTTTGATTGGTGTATCTTCCAAATCAAACAAACTTTTATAAGAATGCATAATCTTCCACAAAATTATTTTCTTCAATATAACTAATTGAGAACTTATCTTCAGTTCCACGATAATACAATCTTTCTTTGTTTATGAAAGAAATACTAAAAGTATTAAGTAAATACCTAATCACATTAAGATCTTTAAAATCATGATCATTAAAATTTCCGTTATTTTTTGACTATACTCTTTGTGGATTGATTTGAGGAAAATGTAAACCTTTACAAAAATGAGTAATACAAAAATGGACATTAGTTTAATAAAGTTTATCAACTTTACCAAACTACCTTGTTCCTAATTAGTACATAATTGAGAAATTTGAGCAACTTAACTGCATACTTAATATTGTTCTAAAATAGATTGAACAATAATAAAAAAAATAAAAAAAGTGTCAATTTTGGCCAAGCTCATTAGTTTCAACCCTCAAACAATCTTTTTAAAACCAATTGGCAAAATAACTGGGATTTCATCAGATAATTCAACGACATTGTACAGCATTTCATTGTTAGTAATTAATTAATATGGCTATGTAGTTCATTGAATAAATTTTAATTTTAACAATTCTAAGTAACCTACATTCCTTCAAAAAAATAGGAGAAATTTTTCCTGCAACCCTAATAAATATGTTTTACACACTAAAAATACTAAAAAATAAAGCTAAAAATATATTGAAAACCATTGACAACTAAATAAAAAAAAAGAACAAAAAAGAACTAAAAGAAAATCTATAAATCAAACATCTAGAGAAGTAGGAAAGATTATAATTGAATTCAGAAATCTTTAGAATCATTGTAGATACTATTAATATTTGGTTCCTCTTTTTCAATATACCAAGAATCTTCTCCAAATTCTCTAGTTTTTTTATCAGTAGCATCATGTTTTCTATTAATTAAATAATCATCTTCATCTTCATAATGAACATTATTATTTGATGGTTTTTGGGGATCATTATCATTACTGAAATAAGAAGTCAATTCATCTTGACCATTAGCCTTATTTTGTAAATTGTTTAAAAATTGTTTATCATTAAAAATGTATTGGAAAGTTGATAAAATTATGATTGAGGAAATTATTAGAAATAAAATTCGATTGATACTTTTATTTCTTCTGTCATTTGAGATATTATTACTATTATTATTATTATTATTATCAAGAATTAGAATTTTTTCAAGATTATTTGATTCAACATCTATTTCAAATGAAATAGATGAAGATGAAGATGATGGAGAAGAATTGTCAGTATAAGACATTATTGAGTGGGTATTGTATAGTTTACAATTTTCAAAAATCAAGAAGTAATTACAGGGGAATTATCCACTATTTATATTTATAAATTTAGCAGTTTAAGAAATAAATTAGCGTCAATCATAAAACACGTTTTTAACTTTCCTGTTTTCTTTGATAAAACGTCTAGAAATAAAGGGGCACGTGTGAAAAAGTTGATTTAAAAACATCCAAACATCAGACTAAATCAAAACATGAAACATCCAAACATTTACTGTTGATTATTACACAATTGAACAACATTAATAGTAAATATATAACACAAAATAATATCTATTGATGCTCAAGTAGCAAGTCTTCTAAGATCAACAGATAAATCAAGTAAATGATGATCAACTTGTTGATCAGAAATAAGTTAATCTTTGACACATGACCTTGACATGTGTTTATTTGTTTATAGGAACAATAAGAATTGAAATTACCTTTTTCTACGTTTTACGTATATATGTACGAGGGCACGTGTCCGGTCAGCTGTACAGGTGTCTGCCAAATGGGGTATAACCTAATAGTACAATAAAACTAATGAAGATTCACAAATTGAAGTTTGTTTTACACATAATTTTGATGTTATAAGTATCTATTCAAATGATCTGCTTTCTCTGGAATGATTGATTTCTTATTTCAAGATTGGGGCTGATTTACAGACTTTTTGGTAAAGTAGCAACTAATAGTTCTCAAGTAGTGTAAACATCTGATAAGCATGAAAGCTTAGTTTGGTTATCCACGTTCAAGGGGGTAAAAATTTTAGAATTTTTTGAATGCCTGACTTGAATTGTTTCATTAAAATTCTCATGAAACGTGTTTGACATTTCTGTCTCATTGGAAACTCGTATTCATCAAGTCATTGCTCCTTATTGTTTTAATTTTGAGAATAGATATTCCCATTCCATTGACATCAAATATCATATTATTGGTCATATTCCTCGAGATGAAACCAAAAGATCTGTGGGGTACATTAATAGTGAAAAAGGCTAAAATCCTGAGGAATGGTGTTATCTAAGTCTACAGTAATGAAACAAAATAAAACTTTTATTTTAATGTTGCTATTTTAACAGTTATTATTGAAAACTTAAATCACAAATCAATTCATAACTACTGATTTGCGCTTCTTCTGGATTATCCACAAACAAATTAGCTAACATTCCTAAGATAAAACTCAAATATTCAACATATTTATTGATATTATCATCCTCATAACTTTCAATTATTAAATCATTATTACTTATTAAAGATAATCTTGATAATGATTTTCTAACATCACTCAAAGTCTTTCCTAAATAACAATTATTGATAATTCTTGGTTGACAATTTTTACCCAATGCAAAAATATTAGAAATCAAATTTAAAATCAATTGTTTTGCTTCTTCATTATTACCATTTATCATTAACTTGATTCCATAAATCAAAGTTGAAATAACCGTTAATTGAATTTGTCTTTGCGCAAACAAATAATCCCGGGTAGATGATAGAACTTTTGGGAAAACTGGTAATATAAAAATATCATCGTCAAGACTTGAATCAGTGAACGTTGACACCATACTAACCCTTGAATTGTTTTCAGATTTCATTCTTCTTTGAATTAAATCATTAACACTGGTTCTGGTATTGGCTCTTGATAAATTAAATGGAAATTGTTCAATAATTGAGTCATGAGAATTTAAAATTACTGAAATATCAACTTTTTGAGTTTTTTCCAAATATGAATATTCTAACAATGGTAAATCAAAACTGGAATTCGGTGCAAGCTTAGTCGAATGCTTAATCATTTGTTTTAATCTAGTATCAAATTCCACATTTGCTTCAATAATTAAATTTTTATTAAATCCTGGATAAATATCATTGATATAAATTTCCAAATTATCATCTTCTTCTTCTTCTTCATTTTCATTAATCAAAATTCTTGGAGAAATATCATTCAAATAGTTTTTCGTTGGTACTTCATGTCGAGAAAGATTGGGAGTTAAAGGTAATGCAAGACTAGTCAACAATGTAGAATCTCTTAATGATGAAGATCTTGAAGAAACAGTTTCCGTTGAATTAGTTGAAATAATTGAGGCATTAGATGGGAAAATTTCAGCATTTGGTGATCCAATAATCTTTGTTAATCTTCTAGATCTTAAGTTCAATGTATTATTGCTATCATTGATTCCTAATCCTATCACACTATTACTACTATTATTATTGACAATATTACTATTAAACAATTTTTTTACTTCCAAAGTTTCTTGTAAATTTAATTGATTATTTTCCCATTCATTCATCATAAGTTGAATATTCTTTTTTGACTCTTTCAAATTGATTTTAATACTTGGAATAATAATTTTTTTCCATCTTGAAATTAAATCAATTATACTCAAATCTTCAAAACAGTTAATTCTTGTGAATGTACTACCAAAAGTCTTGTAATTCTCTTTAATTATTGATTGTAAGAAAAAAATTGTATGAGGATCAATTTTTTTATGAATTAAAAACCCATGAATTGAAATTTTAAATTTTCTGACTAATTTCTTCAAATAAAAATTCACTTTGTTTTTAAAATTCTTTTCATGATAACTATCTTCAAAAATAGGCGACTTGAATTCAAGATCATTAAGTTTTGGTGAACTCATGGGACTTAAAATTAATTCTGGTTGAAAAGAATCAGTAATCATTACAATTTCTTTAATAAAATTAATATTTAATCCATCATCCCAAAATTCAAAGATTCTAGATGAGGCTTCAAGATATAATCCATATTCTTCAAGATTGGTTATTGGATTAATTATTGAATCATTTTCAACTTTTAAAATTTCAAAATTTTTCTCCATAATTTCCCAAGAGTTTGGACCTGTTATATAATTAGCTTTGGTAACGTTTTCATTATTCAATGACGGAACTTTATGAATATAAACTAATCCTAATAAATCTTTGATTGGATTCAAATTATCCAAAGTACTTTTAATTAGATTTTTAATTTTAATGAAATAATCTTCATTAGAAATTTTATCAGGATTTTTATTGATCAATGAGATACAAATAATTAATCTTAATGGAGGAGTCTCTGGATTTGGTAACAATTTTGTTAATAAAGATATTGGTAATTCAATATTACTATTTTTTAAATCTAGTAAATGTTTAATATCACCAGGAATGATTTTTGAATCAATTAAATCCCAACAATTACTGGTCATTTGCACCAATGGAACTTCAGTGGCAATCCAATCTTGATGATCAATCTTGTTGATTATCTTTTGGAAAAAACATTGCCACTTTAAAATTATGATTTTATCTTGATTTTTTAGTTTTAAACTTGGTAAATTCATGGTTGTTAAATCAATATTTAATGTGAAATCATCGATTTTTGTAATTGTTGATAAATCAGTTAAATAACAAACATTCCCATCAATGGTTTTACCCAAACTATCAGCAATTAATAATTTTGAGGAAAATAAAAATAAGGTATAAGTGTCCCATTTATCATCAATTTCCACTTCAAAATTATCAAACATTATTAATAATCCTTGAGGTTCAGAGATTCTAAATAACCCGTTAATATTTAAAATATTATCGTTTAATAATTGATCATCAATTGGAGGAATCTGAAAATTCTTAAAACGTTTATAATCATGCAAAACATTGTTAATAATCCAATTACTAATTTCCAATCGATTTTGTAATTCAACTATTTTATCCTCGGGGCTTGATTGTAAATGAGGTAATTCTGGCATTTGAACATTTAAAACACATGGAATGTTAGATTGTTTTGTTGAATCACTAATACTAATAGTTGAATTTTCTGGAACCATCGTGATTTTGGGTTTGGTTAAATTATTCAATAATTCATCACTGGCCAATAATCCAAATTGATTCAAACTTATTTTGTCGTAATTATCATTATCATTTTCTTCTGGGTAATTTTGATTTTCAGGAACTTGTAAATTTAAAGGAGAAGAAGTGGCAGAAAATACCAATGGGAAATCCAAAGGACTAGTGATTGTCGATGGAGTAATTGCTGAATAAAATGAAAAAGCTTGATCAACCATTTTTTGCCAATCTTGAATGCTAGCAGGTTTGGCAGGTTTATGACATTTGCTGCAAATGGGTAATTGATCAAGGTTATGGGGGTTCAATTCACTTATATAACAATCATCATGAGTACCATGACCACAATTTAAGTTGATAATACATGTAGCGGCAGTACTTATATTAATACTGAATTTTTCATCACAAAATACACAATGTTTATCAACCATTGAGAAATGATGATTTGGTTTATGTGATTTGGGGTATTTAGAAATTGGTTTTAAGTTGGCAGAATTTGTTGAAGAATTAGTTGAAGAATTAGAAGTGAAAGAGTTTGTCAGATGACGAGAAGAGTCACTATCACGGCGATTGTAATAATTATAAGAAGGACTAGTGGGACTAATATTGGAATCATATGAATTATTAGAAGTGTTACCGGTAAAGATCAGTAAAGAAGAACCTTTTGATTTTGAACGAGGAGAGAAATTTGGTTTAAGTCTGCTGAAAGAAGCTCTGCGTTTATCAGGGGAAGAAGTCATGTTGAAATTAGTTGATGGGATGTTGTAATTACTAAAAGAAGCAGGAAAAAGAAGTGATTTATAACAAAAACTGTCAATTTAATCAGATTGAGGGAATGCATATTGAGATTTTGAAATGAGGCGGTCTTACTAAATTGGGATTTTTACACCATGATTTTTTAAGTTTTTTGTAGGTTATTTACAGAAACCAGTGTGAAATTACTCGAGCATTTAGTTATACATAGACACTCAGTACTTGACATAATTCGGCTAGCAGTTTTTATTAATATTTTCCTAAGAATCATTTCTCATAATTTTGAGTATTGGACGAAGAATAGAGGTTTTTGGCCGAGTTAATGAACTTTTACGATCTACACAGTTAAATTCTTTCGATCAATGCAAACTAATACTTGGATTAATCAAAGTTTTATTAAAAAAGCAAAAGTAATTGGAACCTTCCCGAGGCATATACTTTTTTTCGCCTCTTCTTTAACACTCATTAAATCTCTAGTCATTCTTTTACATCATGGAGTGTTCTGAAAATTAAAAATAACCTGATATCAATCACATTTCCCATTAAAGTAATCTAATTAATCTGTCATTTGAATTTTTTGATCGTCTTTGACAAAACATCTTTGGGAAACATCTTTGAGCCATTTAAATAGCAGTTGAATAGGTTTTGTTATTATTAACATCTTATATTGTTCTTCTAGAAAAGTATATGTTACATTTGTTTAATAAATAGAATAAAAAACTAAACCATATGTTTGTATACAATGAAGATTATTTTTAGAATTATTAGAAACATTTTTTGTCATTAAAGTTATCCTTAATATTACTAAATTTGAAAATTTCCAGTTGAAAACGTTTAAGGATTGTTAAAAACCTTTTTATATCAAGTTATTATGTTAAGGAATGTTTTATAATAATGTCCAATAAAATTTTTGAGAAAAATCGTGTAGAAAGATTAAACGAAATTCACTATAATCAGTAACTAGATTCATTTGATTTGTTCAATTGAGTATCTTTAAACACCCACAACAATTAGTAAATTAATTCAACTACTTTATCATTAGATTTACCAATATTTTAACATTTTTTAACGTTTCTTTTTTCCGCAATGAATCATGATTTGTTTCCTGGTTGGTAAAAAACCTTTATATATAAGAAATTAAAATCGAAAATAAAATGGTTAAGAAGAAGTAAGAAAGAGCGAAATTTATGATGAAAAGATTCGTGAATTAAATTTATATCGTAGTCCTCTTAGTAAGATTGAAAATTTGTGTAAACTGACTTTTAAAAGTGTAGCAAGGTTGTAGACCATTTAAGTAAAAGTAGATAAAGGGAGTGATTAAAAAAAGTGTTTAAGAATAATTTTTTGTATAAATTCGCACTTATTTTCAAACAAATGATAGGTCATCAACTTCATAAATTGCTTTTTTTCTATAATTTCACTTTCAACAAAAAGTTCCTCTCTTCATCGAGAAAGAAAATTTATACCTTTTAACGAACGATCTGCTAATCTAAGATAAGACGATGAAGGTAAGTTTTGATGATCTCAATTGTTTTTAGTGAACTGAAAAAATGATTCCTAGGAATCCATTTAGTATTTTGGCAACTTTGAAAGATATGATGAAAAACAGATGTGGCAAGAGTAGAATTAGTAGTTAGAAAGGCTGAATCACAAAAAGGACATTACAGAGGTTTTTGTAAGCCAAAAATTAAAAGTTTCACCAATTAGAAATGATTGATTCTTGGATATCGATTTGGTTTGAAGAAAGATAAATTTTTTAACAATATTTTATTAGAATATTATCAAGGTATAGTAGAGAAGATTTGGTAATAAGAGCAATGGTATAAGAAGATAAAAAAGCAGGATTGGCAAGTAAGCATCCCTTCATTAACATACTTAAAAGCTTCAAAAATAATTGTGATATTTAAAGTTGGAATAATAAAAAGATGAAGCGGTATTAGTGAGAACTTACCAAAGAATATGAGCGTTTAAGCCTTTCAATTGATCTGATAATAATAAGAGCCCATAACCTCCATGTTCAGGTAATTTTACTAAATTCTTATTATGAAATTTTCAGGTTTAGCCCAAATTTTTTTTGGATAAAGATCATAAAAGACCTAACTGTTTATTGTACATAGGTGAAAACGGCTATTATTAATAAATGATACATTATTGATTTGAGCTTTTGGTGAAATTAGTGTAGATAGATGGAGTCATCTCAACTATTTCTTAAATTTTATTTTCATCAAAAGTGTTTTTAGGGACCTTCTTGAATAAAATCTCTTACTATATGTATCCTCGCATTTTGCAAGTTCTTCAATTGATTAAAAAAAACCTCATTTGCAAATACAACATATATTATAAAAATGTGTCATTTACATAGTCATTATTGGATCTGTTGCGAGTGTACAGCTAGAAATGATTATGCTTATGAGAAATGCAATTTCTGTGATAATCGTTAGGGTTAGATTGATTTTTATTTGATTGTTTATACTGTTGTTTGATAAGTTGTTGAACTTATCAATTTTTATTTCGTTTTCTGTAATTGTGATTTACGATTGTAATCTACAATCTGTAAAAATTATTTGTTTGAATCTTTTTAGTTTTCAAGTAAGCTTGCACAATGTAGAAAAAAAAGGAGTTCAAAAGCGAGATTCAAATCCTCCCGGTTAAAGGGTCTACTGGGTCAGGTGGTATGTCACATGTCTATTTTCAATGATTATAATAAACTTGTACTTTGTGGTTTTTTAATTATATCAAACAATATTGTTATAATTGACTCAGTTCTCAATCAGAAACATTGAACGTTGATAAATTGCTTGAAAAATATATAATTCACAATTTCAATGATACCAAATTAACAATCTTATAATCCGCTTCAACACTTTCAAATGACTGATTCTAATCAGTTTAACAAGAATTAATGGTTCAAAATTTAACTTGCTGCAATTTTCAAAGTGTCAATTCCCAACATACGTTGGTGAATTTTCTTGAATAGTCTTTCTCTTCTTGAATGGGCAATCAAAGATAATGTGAGTATCTCACTGATCCATAATTATAATAATCATGTCTTACAAACAAATGACAAATCAATCAAGTTCAAGAATGTGTAATATATCTCTATTACCATTCTTGATTGTTCCTCTTATAATCTACTAAATTTTAGGTCATAGTAAAATAATTGAAAAATCAGTTACAAGTATTATGTTAAATTTGAGATACTCAAATACTTAGCAACACTAAAAACTTCAGAACTTAAGACTAAGTTAATAAGTCAACTTTCTTTTATTTTGAAATTATTCAAGATCGATGAAAATAGTCGTAAATAACAACATTTTTATGAGTAATTATTGAATTTTTATTGGTCGCAAGTCAATGAGTCATGGTCATGAGACAAAAAAATTTCAAATCAAAATATTAAAAATTTCACTTTTTTAATGTTTAAATTATCAAATCTATTAATTTAAAAATAAAAATGTTTCGAATCAATCTCAATCGATCCATTATCAAAAGATCATTCCATCAATCTCGATCTTTTCTAATTGGACAAAATTTGACCGAAAAAATTGTGCAAAAACATGCAATTGGTACTACCAAATCAGTCAATAGTGGAGATTATGTTTCTATTAAACCTCGTCATTGTATGACCCATGATAATACTTGGCCAGTGGCTTTGAAATTCAAAGGATTAGGAGCAAAAACTTTGAAAGATAATAGACAAGTGGTTATGACTTTAGATCATGATGTGCAAAATAAATCAGAAAAGAATTTGGCAAAATATTCAAATATTGAAAATTTCGCCAAAGAACATGGAGTTGATTTCTATTCAGCCGGTACTGGTATTGGTCATCAACACATGATTGAACAAGGTTATGCTTTCCCATTTTCTGTGGTGGTGGCTTCTGATTCCCATTCTAATACTTATGGTGGCCTTGGTGCTTTGGGGACTCCAATTGTGAGAACTGATGCTGCTTCGATTTGGGCAACTGGTCAAACTTGGTGGCAAATTCCTCCAGTGGCAAAAGTTGAATTAAAGGGCAAATTGCCTCAAGGTGTCACTGGTAAAGATGTTATTGTTTCTCTTTGTGGGATTTTCAATAATGATGAAGTTTTAAATCATGCCATTGAATTTACTGGTGATCACATTGATGAATTATCCGTGGATTATAGATTAACCATTGCCAATATGACTACAGAATGGGGGGCATTATCAGGGTTATTCCCAGTTGATAAAACCGTTATTGAATGGTATGAAAACAGATTAAAAGTTTTGGGACCGAATCATCCAAGAATTAATGAAAAAACCATTGAAGATTTAAAGAAAAATATAATCAAAGCAGATGATGATGCCTTTTATGCAAAGACTTTGACCATTGATTTATCTACATTATCACCATTTGTTTCTGGTCCAAATTCTGTCAAAGTTTCAACTAGTCTTACCGATTTATCTAATAGAAATATGAAAGTTGATAAAGCATATTTGGTCAGTTGTACAAATTCAAGATTAAGCGATATTAGGGCTGCAGCAAAAATCATCAAAGGCCATAAAGTGGCCCCTCATGTTCAATTTTATGTGGCTGCTGCTTCGTCAAATGTTCAAAAAGATGCCGAACATGAAGGTATTTGGCAAGATATTATAGATTCCGGAGCCATTCCATTGCCAGCCGGTTGTGGTCCTTGTATTGGTCTTGGGGCTGGATTATTAGAACCAGGAGAAATTGGTATTTCTGCTACTAACAGAAATTTCAAAGGAAGAATGGGCTCTAAAGATGCTTTGGCCTTTTTAGCTAGTCCGGAAGTGGTGGCGGCTTCAGCAGTTTTGGGGAAAATCGGTAGCCCGGAAGAAGTTTTGGGTCATCCAGTTAGAGAAACTAGTGAAGTGATTAAAAGTATCACTATTAATAAAAAACCAAGTACTAATGAAGATTCTGAGTCTGGAGCAGTGGAAGTTCTTGAAGGATTTCCAAAAAGCATTACTGGAGAACTAGTCTTATGTGATGCTGATAATATCAATACTGATGGGATCTATCCAGGGAAATATACTTATCAAGATGATATTCCCAGATCCAAAATGGCGGAAGTTTGTATGGAAAATTATGATTCAGAATTTGGTAAGAAAACCAAAGCGGGAGATATTGTTATCAGTGGATACAATTTTGGTACTGGTTCAAGTCGTGAACAAGCGGCCACTGCTATTTTAGCAAGAGACATGAAATTGATTGTTGCTGGATCATTTGGAAATATCTTTAGTAGAAACAGTATCAACAACGCATTATTGACCTTGGAAATTCCAGATTTGATCAACATGTTAAGAGAAAAATACAAAGACTCACCAAAAGAGTTAACCAGAAGAACTGGTTGGTTGTTGACTTGGAACGTGGAAAAAGCTGAAGTGGTAGTCAAGGACAAAGAAGGTTCAATAGTTTTAAAACAAAAAGTCGGAGAATTAGGTACTAATTTACAAGATATCATTGTCAAAGGTGGTTTAGAAGGTTGGGTTAGATCCGAGTTGGGAACTAATTAGACAGGTCGTTTTGTTGTATTAATAGCATTTTTCAGTATAAATATTCATTAATTGTGTAATCATGCTGTAGTGTTTTGTGGATTATTTGAATAATTTTTACAAAGCTTTATACTTTTTACTATTTTGTTAGACAATCCAAAATCACAACTATAGAAGCTCGAAAAAGTTCACTTAACAATGTGGAAATAAGTCAATGGAGTAAATTAATAGTTTAATCAACTTGACCAAATTTTCCTTGAATTTCTATTTTTCTTTTGATTATTTTGAAGCGAATTAAGATGAGACAAATCATTTGATTTGTGATTAGAAACAAAAGTTTCCGGTTAGTTCAGGAAATAGCTAAGTTTGATACCTGCTCATATGCTATCAAATGAATATTACAAAAAATTATAGCAAATTCACAGCATTATTTGGATGCTAGTAATCTAATGGATCTTGAGTATCAATCATCAATTGTGGTTCATAAAAGATTATATCAATGAGGTGAAGACAATGAATAAGTTAAACTTAGCGGTGAAGCCTTTTTTAACACATAAAATACAAACAATTCTGTTAAAATTTAAAATATATTAAAAACAATAGATAGAAAACAAGAGTGTTTTTTAGCAAATAGCCAAGTGATAAAACAAAAAATAAGAATAGAAAAACGTCATGATAATAGATCAGATTAGGGAAATTAAAGTTTTTTTGAATTAAACAGTAATAACAAAATTAAAAATAATTAGTAATAATATTTAGAAATAAAATGATCAAATTTAAAAATATAATAGTAAAAAAAATATAGATACAAATTCATTAATTCATTTCAATCACCTCTTAAAGCTCTAATAACACTTGGTCTTCTCATCATATGTTTTGTCCACTTATAAACTTCTGGGAACTCCTCTTTAATATTAATCCCAATTCTATCAACCACATTATTCCACGGAACAAATGATAAATCAGCAACAGAAACATGATCACCAACTAACCAAACTGGATAATCAAAAAATTTCAGCTGTGATAATGGAGTGATTCCCGATGAATAGTTTGCAGCATTATCAGTGTCTAATTCCATAATTAAAGATTCTCTTCTTTCAGCAAGAGCCATTTCAATGACTCCATAAACTCTTCTAACTTCATCAGTATATCTTTCAACTGCACTAGGTACAAACTGGGAATGGAAATATCTAAAATGTAAAGCTTGACCAATCATTGGAGCATGACCAGATGTTTGAAAAAACAACCATGACAAGATTTGTGATTTCTCTGATAAATTTGCAGAATATAAACTGCAAGAACCTCTACCGTTGAAATTATTTTCAATATATTTTTCAACAAGATAAATTATAATGGCTCCAGATTCCCAAATTCCCAAATTATTATTGTCATGATCAATAATTGCTGGGACTCTAGCATTTGGATTAATTGAAACAAATTCTGGAGCTCTTTGTTCTCCAGCATTAAAATCAAGAAACATTGTATGATATTTAAAATTTAATTCTGATAATACAATAGCCACTTTAAACCCATTAGGAGCAGATCTATGAGAAAATAAAGTAATTCCTGATGTTGGTGGATTTTGGAAAAACTCTGAAATTCTTGAACTATTATTAGCTTCTGCCATGATTTGATTTTGAAAAGATGAATCCAGTAAACCCGTACTATTTTCAGCTTCTCCTAAATTATTATCTGGTCTTGTTAAAACATTAAGAGTACTTATATTATTATTGCTATCATAATTTGCCTGACGAGCATTGCTATATTGATTACTGTTAGAGATATGGACTCCTTTCAAGGCAGAAGAAAGATTGGAAATGGGAGGTCTATCATCCATGATTTGAAGATTTTGAGATATTTTTATAAAAATCTGGAATCAATTTCTCGAAGCTTATAACAGTATTAGAATTTGATGTGAAGGAGCGGCAAAGGTTGTTGTTTTCAAACCGCTTAGTAATACACAAAATCTCAATAATAGTTGACACTGAGTTATTTATTTGTCACGAAGGCTGGTTTTGGAGGTTTAAATTGTTGGTTTTTCTACAATTTTTTTTTCCGCCGCAAAAATGCCAGCGCACGTGCCTCAAATTACCACCACAATTAGAATTGAGAATTTTGATCAAATTGACAAAACTATTGAGTAGTAGACTCTCCATAATAAATAATCAAAAAAAATTCAAATACTGGTTTTATTGGTTGGTTGCAAAAAAAAAGAGTACTGAAATTATTGAGTTATGTACAAACATAAACAAAAATTCAAAATACAAAAAATAATATGTTTTTTTCTTTACAAATTAGTTTTTTTTTCTTTACGAGTTGAAACTAAAATAGCACCTTGGGGTTTGCTTGAACTGCTTGTTGGTGGGATGGTTTCTGAACTGCCTGAAATTTGGTAAGCAACTTATTGTTATACATCAATTTCGATTTTGATCAATGCTCGCGGTATACAGTGTTCAAATGATGTTGAAATGGGAATAAATTGTTTTAAATATGGATAAATCAGGGTTTTTTTATACCTACAATTTCTTAGAATCTTCTAATGTGATCCATAAATGATCAAAGATCGATTTTTTGTACTGTCGTAGACTTGCGATCATAAGTATGTACAGTCATTTTGCTTTGCGTTCATATTTTACTGACTGATGTTTTTGGATTATTTGTTAAAGTTGAGAAGTTTGACGTAACATCCAAACACCACTATCGATTTCTTGACATTTTAAAGTAATTAAAAAAAACTCAATTTTAAGAAAGCGATTGGTTCCTTACTTTTTATTACTGACTAAATCAAATTGGAAATAGCTTGCAAACTTCTTTTGGAAGCGACTTTGATTGTTGCCAAATACTTAAATTCGAAAGATTTTCCAAGTGAACACTAATTCTACTTTTGTTGAAAGGTGACATTTCCACGATAACTTCCCAGCTTTCTAGTGACGAACTCAATGATTTTTTCAAATAACATCTATGAAAACCGAAACACTTATATTGCAGTGAAAATTAGAGATAAAGAAGCATTTTGTTCAAATAAATGGCTCAATCTTATCAAAATGTTATATTGCAAATGAATTTTTGATATCGCCATCACCTAATTTTCTAACTTTGTAAAAGTTGAAATTATGTAAATTGCCTTAAGTCAATAAATTAACTCTGACTTTGTATATTCATGAATGTGACAGAAGATTCACTGGATTACGTGATTTACGAAAAAGGGGTGTTAATATTGAATATGCTAGTCTGTTGAATGTGACCAGAGAACACGTGCAGTAAAGGTGATTTGCAAGACTTATTTAGAGATGAAAGACCATATTGAAGAACTATATTAATTTGATTGTTTATATATTTATACTATTAGCGAAAAAAGGAATAACTGGCAGAATGTAACAACTATCATTATGATTTTATGAATTTAATGAACATATTATTCATGATATCGAAATACCAATTGTAAAATATTGTTTTCAAACACGTAAAAACATTTATAACTTTGGACCTAATAAATGATGACCTCCATCAATAGGGAAAACCAACCCGTTGAGATACTCTGTCTTTTTATCGCATAAAAATAAGATGATTGGAGACAAATCCGAATCTTTACCTAATCTTTTCTTAGGGTTAACTTCAGTGTATTCTTTACCTAATATTGATAAAAGTCCATTAGCCATTTTTGAAGGGAAAAATCCAGGACAAATGGTGTTAACGTTGATATTATATTTCAGAGGTAATTGAATGGCCAATAATTTGCCTAAATGGATGATTCCTGCTTTTGAAGCATTGTATCCATAAGTAGTCGCCAGACTACTATTGTATAATCCGGAAACTGAGGCATTAATGATAACTCTAGAGGAATCTAAACCTTGATCTTTTTTCAAAAAGGGTAAAAACTTCTGAATAGTTAAAAACACACCTTTTAAATTCAAATCAATGACTTTTTGAAAGGCTTCTTCAGGATGTTTTTCTAACGATTCACCCCAAGAAGCCCCGGCATTAGCAATCAAAATATCAATTTTGTCATCTCCATTGGCTTTGACTCCATTAACCAAAGTTTCAACTCCAGCAGTGTTGTTCAAATTACAAGGAATGGCAAAAATTTTGGTGGGAACCTTTACTTGTTGAGCATATTTTGTCAAGTTTTTGACAGCTTCATCGCAGGCTTCCTTTTTCCGAGAATTAATATAAACAGTTTTTGCTCCTCCAAATACCAAAGTTTGGGCAAAAGTGTAGCCTAATCCTCTTGAAGATCCAGTGATGACGGCAACTTTATCTTTGACGTTGAATTCCATGATCTTTATTTCAAAACAATTCGATTTATAATAAAAGAGAAGATGGAATTGGGTTGGATTTATATAGTAGGAATCTCCGGTTCCCCTCATCCATTCCAGTTTGGCAAATCGCTGCGAGTTTTTTATTTTCACAACATGTTTTTTTTTCAGTGGGAATTCAAAGAAAAAGAGGTTGAAGTGATTAAAAAGGATACTTGGAAGATGGAAAGAAGGAATTATATAAATATCTATAAGTAGCAGTTCATTCGAAAGTTAAGAGCAAGAAAAATGACTGATTTTCCATTATTCATAAAGAAATTCAGGTTTTGAAAACTAATTCTTAAAATAATCATAAATTCTCAATCTTCAATCATTAATATATTTACTGTAAAATTATTTCCAACAATTTCTCAACTTTTCAAAATTTTCTTTTCAAATGTTGAGAAATTTTGTGCATTTTGTTGGGATGACCCATGTCTTTGGGACATAATGAATAAATTGAATTATTAAGGAATGTAACACAATTTATTGAATAAACTTTAACCCTAATCTTGTAAGATAATATAATAAATATATTCGCAATTCCCAACTATCCCAAGTCATTCGCTAATAGTGTTGCTAATTAAATTCTTAATTAACACAACAACGTTGATTCCCCCAAAAAATAAAATTAAATTCCGTTTTTTTTTAAGCAAGACAAACACAAACATTATCCATCCATCAACCCAATATCTTATATTTCACTTTTCATAAAAAGTTCATTTGCTAAAGTCTTGTTTGCTGTTTGGTTTTCAACTCTCTAGGCCTCAGCTTTAACCAAATTTTAATAAAAAAGACCCAAAAATGAATTCAGTTCTGATTGTGGCAAGCAAAATTAATAATTTTTTTGTTTCTGATCAACAACCAATTCAAACCATTAATCTACCTCAAAATCTTACTAATGATGGAGTTATTATGGAAGTTGATGAAATTGACGAAATTGATGAATTAAAGATTGATCAAAGTAATGGGTTTTTCCAAAAAATCAAATATTTTATCATATTTATATTCAATTTATTAATTTTTTTCCCCAATTTATTAATCTTTAGACCACTATATTATTTTTGGTACTTGATTACTTTCCCGTTAAGGTTTTTAGAAGAACGGTATGGTGGATCCAAAGATGATGATGATTTAGATGATGGAGAAAAATTAATTGATGAGTTTGATAATTTTGAATCAATAAATTCATTTAAAAACAAAAACTATTCCAAAAAACTACCAAGTATTCCAGAACCATTTGATGATAATGAAAGTTCTAGCTCCTCGAAGAATATGAATCTTATAAATAAAAATATCCCAACAAAATCAAGCTTACAAGTGGCTGCAGAATATGAAGATTTAGCCACCATTAATTCCATTGTTTCTAATCCTTCAGTGATAACCGAAATTAATCAATTGAAATCCCCAACATCCCCAAGCTCATACATGACGGCCTTTTTTGCCAAACTACCAAAAGTATTTTTCTCTCCCTTAAATTTCAACCCCATAAAACATCAAAAGAAGACCTTGATTTTAGATTTAGATGAAACTTTGATCCATTCCCTTTCTAAGACCAATAGAATGTCAACCGCACATATGGTGGAAGTCAAATTGAATAACAATCTCGCTAGTCTTTACTACGTTTACAAAAGACCATTTTGTGATGAATTCTTAAGACTAGTTTCCAATTGGTTTGAGGTCTACATCTTCACCGCTAGTACCAAAGAATACGCTGATCCAGTGATAAATTGGTTGGAAAGGGACTACAAGTTTTTCAGTAAGAGATTCTATAGAGAACATTGCACATTAAGAGAAGGAGCCGGGTACATCAAAGATTTATCAATAATAAACACGGATCTCTCGAAGGCAATCTTAATTGATAATTCACCCATTAGTTATTCCCTAAACTACGAAAACGCCATTGATATTGAAGGCTGGATTGATGATCCTACAGATAACGAGTTATTACAGTTATTGCCACTACTCAATGCCTTGAGGTTCGTGACGGATGTCAGGTATATTTTGGGGATGAAGAATGGAGAAGAGGCATTTAAGACTTGATTATATTAAAGTGGATTTTTTTTGTGATTGAAAAGTTTTTTTTAGCTTCTTTATACTTATGATTTTTTATACAGTTTCTTTTTGCTTTCTTTTTGTTATTTTAGTAATAGAAAAAAACTTTGATATTTTTGACAAAAAAAGTTATTACATTCTTTTGCTCGTTATCGATTTACATAATCAATAAATTGGTTACGTTAGTAAATATTATATTATATTATAAATTAATAGTTTAATTTTATAACTATTCAATAAATGTTTCTTTATTAGGTGATGAATCACTAGCAGCAATGGGACTCAAATTTTCAATATCGGAATCATTTTTTGAATTTTTACCTCCTCCACCTCTTAATGGTTTTATAATTCTAAGGTTAAGACCTTTTTTTGGTTGAAGATTTTCCGATGTAATTCTTGTATCAAACAATAATTTTGGATGATTTAAACTATTAGAAATATTGTTGATAAGATTTTCATTTTCAAAACTTGACTCATAAATTATTGGACTTTTTGGTGAAAGTATTGATGAATAATTAAATCTTGAATCTGATACTGGTGACGTTAAGTTATTATAAATTGTTGGACTTCTTGATCCATTTTCATTTTGAAATTTTTTTACATGTAAAATTCTTTCACTTAATGAATCTAATTTTTTTTGGAATTTAATTGATTCATTATCAACCGTTCTCCTTTGAGAATTAACCACCATTTCAAGTGATTTGATTCTTTCGTTTCTAGTTTCTGCAATACTTCTAGTAGTCGTGATATCTTTTTTCAATATAACATTTTGTAATGACATTTCTTTTAATTGATTTGATAAATGATCTAAAGATTTTTCTAAGGCTAGTAATCTTTTCTTTTCAGTTTTACCAATTGGAGATTTCTTTAATTTATTTTTTAGCTCATTTAATTCTTCATTCATTGTTAAGTTATTCATTTTTTCTAATTCTAATTTATTTTTTAAATAATTTAAATCATTTTTTTGTTTATTGATAATTTCATCTTTAATTTTCATGATTTTTAACTTTTCGTTTAATTCTTGATTTTCTTTTATCATCATTCCTAATTCAACATTTACTTCTTCATCAATCAGATTTTTTGAATCATTAAAATCTTCAAAACTATTATTAAAACTATCCATAGAATTTCTTTTGGTTTCTTTATTAAACTTATTTTTGTTATTTTCATTATCATTTAGATCTAACCAATCTGATTCAGATGGTGGACAATTATTTCTCCAATTCTCTAATTCTTGAATCAACAGTGAAATAAATTCATCTTTAGATTTATTTTCTTTCGTTATTTTGATTAATGATCTTTTTAATTCATTTGGTGACAATTCTGCGTTAACATGTGGCTTATTTTTAATTTTTTTAGCCCTTGAACCAAATCTTAAAGTTGATAAAGTTTCCAAAGCATTATATTTTGATGGAGAACAATTAATTATCAAACTTGTTCTTGAATTACCACCTAATGACTCTTGTAAAATTCTGGTTAGTTTAGAATCTCTATATGGAATATGTTGAGATTTACCATCAGTTAAAGCATTAATAACATTCCCAAGAGAACTTAATGAACTATTAATTTTTTTTGCCTCTTCCAAAGTTTGTCCTGAAGCTCCAGTTTTTGTAATTTTTTCTGAACCTGCCAAATCAACTAGAAATAAACTACCTTTTTTAATAATTCCACTGGATATAACTTTTTGAGTAATCATGATTTGAAAAATTGCATGAGATCTTGAAGATTCTTCATTCATATTTGTTGAAGCAGTTGATCTGTTAACAGATCCTTGTTTCATTAGATCATATAATTCAGTTGGCGATGTGACATAAATTTTTTTTAAATTTCTAACATGAATCCCGTTTTCTTTATCTTCAACGATTTTTAATTCGGGATCATTTGAATGATTATTTGAGTCAGATATTAAATCAACGATTTTTTCCATATAAATTTCCATATATGAAACTCCTACTGTATATTCAATATCAGAAGATCCGGTTAAAATCATTTCAAATATTTTATCAGAAATTCTTGGAATCAAACCTTGATGTTCTTTATCTTCAATATCATTACCCATCATAGTATATGTTTTACCAGATCCAGTTTGACCATAAGCTAAAATTGTTCCATTATAACCTTGAAAAATATCTTCAACAGTTTCATGAATTGAATAATCAAAAATTTCTTGTTGAGTTGAATTTGGCTGGAAAATCCTATCAAAGGTAAAACTTCCAGCTTGATCTTTATAGTTATAATAAATTGAAGTATCTGATTGAAATTCAATTACACCTTGACGATGATTGCCATTAATTAATTCTTCCACTTCAGCATCCCGTTCATCATTGAAATTGATTTCATGTTCATTTTCTGGTCTAAATCTAGCAATTACTTTGATCCCATTTTTACCATGATTATTGATTCCTGAAAGATTATTATCAAGATTAAAAGTGGTATTAGCACTAAGATACGAATTATGACGATTATGATGACTTATTTTTGTTGGGGAGCCATATTGTAAAGAATGTCTTCTGGACCTTGACGAAGATCTGGATCTCTGAGGAGTTAGAGTATAAATTGAATCCTTCATAGGAGAATTATTGATATTGTTTCTGGAAGGACTGCCGGTAACAGTGGGCGAGGAAGAAGAGTTGTGTTTTATTGGGAGCTTTGAGGGAGTTGGGGAAGCAGACTGTACTAAGCTGTTCCTATATAGACCTACACTTCCCCTTCTTTTCTGGGTGATTGGTCTAGTGTTAGGGGAAGACTGCTGGTGTTGGAAGCTGCTGTTGGGAGATTGCATTAGAGCAGATAGTGATCTCTTGTGAGTGGAACCGAGGCCCAACTCCTCGGCGCTTGGTTTGGGATAAACAAGGGATGATAGAGAGTTGTGCTTCATATCAATAGACTCTGATGCCATTTTGGAGGAACTGCTGGACAGATTATGTGTTTTAAATCGGGGATCTTTGGGATCGTTGTGATCTGAGACAAGAGTGTTAGAACAGTTAATTTGAAAGAAAAGGGAATTGACTCTTGGGAATGGTTGAAATTGTGAAAATCAGTAGTAAAGAAACTGACTTGATATAATTATTGAAGTTGTTTCTTTGTTTGTTTGTTTGCCTCTGCTCATCCTGTTCCGTGGCCCTGGTACATCATCGCGTCTAATTTTTTTAATTTTGCTCCTTCCTTTATTAGGCAACAATTTAGTAAACTAACTACATTGGAATTACAAAACCAGACTATTTAACCAGGCAATTAGAAATATCTTTTGTATTGATTCTATATCGTCTTTCGTCTCCTTTTAAACTGTTTTTGGGGAAGACAAATTCAGCGGTTTTTTTGACAGGAGTCAGTTATAGATAGATAAACAAAAAATTCAAATGAGAACAATTTAAACAATAAGAAAAAAAATTCAGACATTATTAATAAAGTTTTTATTATTTTTATTTATTATTTTATAAATTCATTTGTGTTATCAATTAATATCGAATCTATAAAGTACAAATGGCTCATAATTAGCATCCACCAACCCAGCATATTGATGCAATGAGCCATCATTAATGACTTTTCCCTTTTTATCTTTAGCAAAAGCATTGCCTCCCAAATATCCAAACTCTTTTATAAGTTCGGCTTTGGCCTTTGATAAGACTTTATCATCATTATTTCTAATCAAATAAGTTTTAAAAGTTGGTGGTAATCCGTATCTAAGAATACTTTCCACAAAAATTCTTAATGCTTTAATATGAATATAACCGGATACAATATCTTGATAAGAAGCTCTAACTAATCTGATCAATTCTGCTCTTAATTGTGATTCTTGAGCAGTTGCTAGATCAAATTCTTGTCTCATACTTTCAATCAAAGCTTCTGAGTAATTAAATTCTCTTGGTAAATATTTATTCTCTCTGCATTTTGTTAAAAATTCTGGAACGTATTTTTTGAATAAAGTAACGTTATTCAAATAATATTCAGAATCTTCAGTAATAACTTTTGAAGATCTTGGAACCACATAATCAGTTAAAGTTTCATAAGTTTCTAACCAATTTTTTTGAAGAGATTTTGGTACCACAACTAAAATTGTTTGTAAATGTTCAGAATTAAGCACAAAATCTTGAGGTCCCACAATATCATGTAGTGAAACCACTGATAAATCTCCATTTTTTTTACGATTAGCAGCTGATAAATTTGTCTTTGCAACATTATAAGAACTGTATAAATTTCTTAAATCAGCATCTAAATCAAAAGTTTCACTAGAAATCAAATCAATCAATTCTTTGATAGATCTATTATCAATTCTATATTTAGTGGTATTCCAAGAGAAATTTTCAACGTACTCTACTGAATTTTTATCACCATCAATTTTTTTACTACTAGCAACAAGAGCGGGATTATTTTCATACAAAGCATTTAAGATATCGTCAATTTTTGTAATAAACCCCGCAATTGTCACATCAATTTTTTCCAATTCTTCAGATTGTTGAACTAAAGAATCTAAAGTACCAATTTTGAATGAAGGGATTTTAAAAGGTGAAATAACTCCTTGACCATTGACTAAAGTTTTTTCCAAATAACTTTCAAGGTCTTCGTTGTTATTTGGACTAGCATTGGCAGGCAATGAGACAACCAAGAAGCTTCCGGCCATTATGGGACAATTTTGATTGATGATTAGTTACTTTCTTTGACTAACGATAAGAGTTGCAATTTGAACAAACTCAAAATTCAAATTGGCTGGTGCCGGGCTCGAAACCGTTCAAAGGCGGGTTACCCCGGGTCTTACTATGAGAAGTTCAATTTCAACATTTTTAAAACCTTTTTTAGTCAACATTCGAGAATTCTTCTTTAATTTTTAATATAAAGTAGCAATCTATTTTCCTGAGATTCAGTGAAGGAAGAATATGGATATAAGACTATCCGTATTAACCTATTTTGCCAATCTTTCCAAACAATCAAACTCTTCAAGAATTATAAAGTCACAATTTTTCAAATAGAATGTACAATTCTCCTTTGGATCTCAACTATAATGTTTTTATGTGCTATGAGCATATTCAATTCATAAATCGTGAAGCTTTTTATTATTCGATCGAATGCCATTCAAACATGACATTTTATTGATACGTGACGTGATATCTTACTGTTTGTTAGTATATGATGTTTAACATTTCTTTTATTTCCATATACTCAGTAAATCAGGTAATGATCTTATGAAAAATTCTGCATTTTTGGAATAGATCTATTTAGTATGATTGATCCAATTAATCTAGTATTTTTCTTTATAGTCAGTTTTCACTCCAATATAAGAATTTACATGTTGGAAGATAATCTTTTCACTAACCTATAAAACCCGTCGATATTATTAGTAGCAGGTGATTCAAGGCAAACACATAAGGATCAAAGATGATTGCGAGACTTGTGAATAATTAGAGAAATTTGCCATTAATAATCACAAACATATTATTAAGTATTTGCTCATAATACTTGATATGATCCTCAAAAGTCAATTATTTTTTATTACAAGATCATTCGTAAGTTCAGGCACTTGTTATTAACTGGCACTGAATTGTAATATCAAATAATTTTTAATTGAGAAAGTAATACAAGCATACTTTTAAATAAAAGCAAGAAAGGACTTCAGGCTCACAATCCAAACAATAGAATGTAAGTCCAACCAAGCGCTATGATTATTAATTAATTAGTTTATATCAATGTATCAATGTAAATTTCATCAACTTTTTCATTTTTGATAAATAATAATAAAAGATGAAAAAAATGACTTATTATTTGCCAATTGATTAGACTTGTATATAACTGCATTTAAATATATTAGTCGTCTTCACATTTAAGAAGGATGATTCAATTACCTTCTAAATTTATAAATTTGTCTCTTATAAGGATACATTGTCAGAAGATACGGACATGACTAACTGTTTTCCGTGAAGTTCGATTCAAACGGGAACCCAAAAAATTGATATTGGTTCCAAGGGGAAGCTAGCCAAGTAGCAAGTTGGGGTTTGAAAATTAAGCGGCCACTAGTGATTAAAAACTTTCAGAACGGCTTAGTTAATGATTTTGATTTAATTACTAGTGACGATATTTTTGATTGGAAAGAAATTATTGAATTTGTTTGGTTTTAGATATTAATTATTTATTGTGTAGTGATGAATTATCAGCAATTTATATCAAGTTCCATGAAAGTGTTAATACAAATGTTAAGTTTAATGGGGAATATCTAATCATTGATGGTAAACATGTTGATGCTACTATTTCCTCTTCAACAGGTGATGAAGTGCCAACTCAATTACTTCTAGCTTTGATGTTATTCAGAAAATTAGTAGATAATGATACTAATTAATTTCTAGACAAACTTGTCAGTTTCATTCAACCTCATTCTTTAGAAATAAAAAAAATAAAATGATATAATAATTTTGAATCAGATAGATAGTGAAAACTTTAAGATTGTTAACATTAGATTGGGTGAGTCAGTTAAAGTGGTGAGGTTAAATGATTATAGTAAATCTGTGGTTTTAGAAATCAGCAAACTAGATAGTATAAAAAATCTCAATGATGAATTAATAAAGAAAGAGCTTAAAGTTATGGAAGCTACAGAATTGGCATTGAAAGTGTTTGATACGGGTCAGACTCTAGCTAGCAGTTTATTCTGAATATGACATTGGTGAAACTTTACTGGACTTTGATGAATGGATTCAAATATTGTAGAATCTTTGGATGAATTGATCACTTTACAAGTTAGTTTTAATGAAAGCATTATTCATGACTTTGTTTGTTTCTTGAATATTTACCATTCCATAAATATATACAAAAGACCAAGAAAGATTTTACATCTTTAAGTTCAATGATGCCATTATAGGGGTTAATGAAAGTTCTACAAGCATAGAAAATAGGGAAGTTTAGTATTACATCAGACATGTAAAGAATTTATTAGTCAAAATCAACAAAATCTAACAGAAGAACAAGACAAATGTGAGAAAATCCTTGATGGCAAGATGATGGAATCAAATTGATCATTCGATTTTACATGATGACTTTACATTAATAAATATTTGTGATGAACAACAAGAATGATTTTAAGTTTCAATACTTGTTTGTATGATTTGAAACATATTTGGGAACAGAGATAAGTTTTATATTCTAAATTTTGATATTTGTTGATTGCTTTAAAAAGTCAGGAAGTATAGTAGTGGTGTTTGGGTGTTACGTCAAACTTCTCAGTTTTTAAAATTGATTCAAAACCAGTCAACGTAATACAACTATTATGACTATCAATTTCCAATTTGCTTTAAAGTTAAACAGTAGTAGTAACTCTATAATTAGGCTTATAAGTGTACTGCACCACCTTCAATATATTTGATCACTTGAGGGCTACATTGGCAGGTACAAAATACCATACAACTGGTTTTTTTTAATATTTGAAGTTTGAGACAATTTTGAGAAACAAATATATTTTTAATTGAAATGATCTTAGTATAACTCTTCATTTTGAGCCTTACTAACTAACAACTTTATAATATTTTTATAGCTGCCCAAAAATTCACCATGCGACCCTAAAAGCATCCCAGAAAAAGAAGGATACCAATGATATTTTAATTTACTCACAATTTATAATCAAATCTTCTTTAAACCTTAATAATCAACTCAAAACCCTTCAAAAACTTCAAAATCAATCCTCAATTTACTCCCCGGGTAACCCCGGTGCGATTTTTTTCACCCAATCAAAATCCAGTGAAATAATACCACCAAAAATTCAAAATTAATTTTCTCACCACAATTAAAAACATCCGACCAAATAAAAGCAGTTAAAAGTCTTTTGTCTAAATCAATAACCATACAATGTTCCGTCGTTCATATTCCACTGCCTTGAACTCTGTCAAGGCCTTGAAAGTGTCTGCCACCCCAACTCAAGGTTATTTATCTAATTTAACCGTTAAAATCAATGCAGGTTCAAGATATTCTTCAAAAGATGGGATTTCACATATCTTATCTAGATTTGCTTTCCAAGACAATGCTGGCAAATCTGCTCTTAGATTTGCTAGAGAAGCCGAAGTCTTAGGTGGGGTTTATTCTTCAAAAGTTACTAGAGACTCAATCATTTTATCTGCTAATTTCCAAAAAGAAGATTTACCATATTTTGTTAATGGAATTGCTGATGTTTTATCTTCAACCAATTTCAAAATCCATGAATTTAAAGAAATTGTTTTACCAACTGTTAAATATGATTTTACTAGTGCTTCTAAAAATGTTGAATTTCATGCCGTTGAAGCTTTACATAATTTAATTTTCAGAAATGGATTAGGTAAACCATTATTATATGATGGTGTTACCAAAATCACCGATGAGGATGTTGCTACTTTTGCTTCTAAAGCTTTTACTCAATCTAATATTGAAGTTTTTGGTTCTGGAATTGAAGAAAGTGATTTGACTAAATTCATTGGTGAATCATCTTTTGAAAAATTATCAGTTGGTGAAAAATTGACTGATTCTATTAGTATCCATAATGGAGAATCCAGAATTAGATCTTCTAATGGTAATGCTGCTGCCATTGGTACTGCCATCAAACCAGAAGAATTTGGTTCTTATGAAACCGTTGCTACTTTTATCAACCAAACCACTTCTCTTAAAGCTTCTGTCTTAAAATATTCTGATGCTGGTGTCTTTACCGTTGTTTCTTCTGGTTCAAGTGCTTCCAATGTTGCTTCTTCCATTAAATCAATAACCACTTCTTTAAAAGCTGGTGTTGACGCTTCAGAATTTTTTGCTTTAACTAAAGCTCAATTAGCAATTGAAAATGACGCTTCTGGATCAATTGCCACTGATGTTAAGGTTGATTCCGTTTCCAAATTATCATTAGGTAAATTTTCTTACGTTGCCATCGGTGATACTACTGTTTTACCATTTGCTGATGAACTTTAAAAAATATAATAAAAATCAAAATTCCCCATAGTAAATATTACAAGAAAGCATAATAATTCTTTTACATCTTAACCCTCTTCATTCCATCCCATTTTTCGTTGATCACTATTCAAAAACTTATCAAAATATAAAATAATTTTAATTACGTTGATTCAATTAATTGATGTAATTAAATTTAATAATAATATAAAATATAAAAAATGTTTCTTTAATTGTAAACTTACAAGAATTAATCATTATTCATAACATTAAATTAACTAGCAATATTTTCTTGCATCACCAAATCATTGTCATCATTTTTTTCAATGATCACTTCATATTTAGTTTCTTCTTCTTCTTCACTGTCAGAAATTCCAGCGGTTGAATTGGCCCATTTTCTTAAAACTTCTCCTAAAGAAGGTTTATTATTTTCTTCAATCTCATCTTCAATAACTTTATCAGTTTCTTTAGCATCATCTTCATCACCATTCAATTCATCTTTTTTGTTGAAAAAATTAAAAGAATTTTGGTTAAATTTATTCTTGTTAAAAGTAAATAAATCTCCTTCCTTAAAACTTTCATAATCTTCTTCATAATTATCATTCAAACTATCAAGGGCACTTTGAATAAATTCATTATAATAGTTATTTGTTGAACTGGTAGCAGAATTAATCATATTCCTAATGTTTGTGGCAAATGCACTATTGATAACCGGATTTTTTTTTTCTTTTGTAATTGTTGATGATCTTTTTCTATGACTTGATACGCTATCTCCTCTTTTAGATCTTTTGGTTGGTTTTTCCTTTTTGGAGGTACTTGATTTATTATTGTAAATTGATATATCTTCTCCATCAGTATTATATTCAGAGGTATCATTGAAAAAACTTTTTAATAAATCATTTTGACTTTTTTGATATAATATTTTATTTTTTTCCATTTCATTGATATTCTCATCATTGTTATCTTCAAATAATTCATCATTATCACTTTCATTATCTTTAATCAATTTTATTTGTGCGGTGTTGTAACTTCGGCAAATCTCACATTTTAATCCAAGAATATGATAATTACAAATGGATTTTGTACTACAATCATTGCAAATTATAAGACATTTCCAATCACTATAAGGTTCAGGCATTGGTTGTAATTCGATTTCCGCATCAATTTCTCGAAATCTTGCTTCCATATTAATAATCGTTCTTGAACAAATTGGACATTTATAATAATTCAAGACATACTCATCATAACAATGTTGATGAATTGCATGACCACATGGCATGACCACCACTTTTTTCTTTGAAGTAAACATAAAATCATGACAAATTGGACAATCACATTTAGTTCGATTTTCAATACATTTATGATCTTTCTCCAATAAAATACTAATACAAGCATTACATCCATGACAATGATAGTAATCGATTCCTAATCCTAGACCTAATCGACAAATCCCACACTCTTCACAATGATAAATGTTTTTATTTGGATCATTATCATATAATTTGCATTTAGAACAAAAATATTCAGCAAATACTTCATCACATTCAATACATTCTTGAGCGGGTGGTTGAATTTTACCACAATTCATACAAGAAATAGTATTGACATCTTTTCTTGACATGACATGATTGGTTTCATTAGCATCATGACAATTACGACAAGTATAAAATTTTGAACATGTTGGACATTGTAATTTACATGATGTTTGATAATGTGGACATCCATAAATCTCTTCATCAATATCATGATAAGTTGATCTTTGAGTTTTTGGCAAATACTCCAAATTTTTAAATCCATCATCAATTTCTTCTTCCTCTTCCTCTTCTTCACCTTCTTCAGAATCTTCGTCTTGATCATCATTACTATCAACATCTGCATCTTCATCTTCACTTAATTGATCATTGATATCTTTACTTAAAATTTTCACTTCATTTTTTATAACACTACTATCGTTAGCATTATTGAATCCATTATTAACTCTCATTCTACCAAACATCAATTTTTGAACTAATTGACCTTTATGTTTATCTGATAAATCAGGAATTTTTGTAATAGCAATAATTCTTTTTCTTAGCAAATCAGGATGCTTGTATTCTTCATGATCTAAATTGATATAAACTTCATAATTATTAAACAAATTTAAAGTATCTAAAAAATCTTCATCAGTTTCAGTGCCTGATGGATGATAACTTGAATCTGATTCCGAAACATTTTGTTGATTTGGTACATCTTTTCTAGAATGTTTCTTTTTCTTCTTCTTTTTGAATTTTACAGTCTTTGGATAAACCACATCATCAATTAATGGAGCAATTGGAGGTTGAACTACTGGATCAACTCCACTTGGTTCAACAAGATTTTTCTCATCGTCTTCAGCCAAAATCTCTTTATTATTTTCAATTTTATCTTCTTCAAGATCATCTTCTTTTAGTGTCTCCTCTTTACCATTCCCAGATAGAAAGTTATTCCAAGATGGTAATATTTTTGAACTAGAGGTGGACCTTAAATAACTAAATCTAGTAATGGCAAAATTTAATGAGAACCCATTCGATAAATCATTTATAAATGTTTGTAATTGCTCTTTTCTAGTATTATAAAAATCTTGCGTTCTTGTATGAATAGGAGCTAGCTGATTTGTTTCATCAAGACTTTCATCATCATTACCATTATTGTTAGTCTTGTTATTCCATAACAGATTTATCAGTGGAAGGGCAAATTTATTCACATTTTTACCCTCATATATAATGTCTTCATATTCGCTATTGGAAGACGATGAACAAATATCTTGATCAATGTAATCATGACCAATATTCATCTCTTCAAATGGGGTTTCAAATAAATTTAAGCAGGTTTGATTTATTATGGGTTTATCTTTTCAGTTAAAGCAATTTCATTTTGATCACATGCTTGATCACGTGCTTTAGTTCAGTTAAAATTCTCCACTTTTGACTAGTTTACAGCTATATTACTTAATTTGGACATGAAAATTGACTAGACTTTACTTACAAAAACTTGAATGTTTCATTGATGAAGACAATTAAAAAAATTTGTTCGAAATCATAGATACTAAAAATATAGAAAAAATTGTTTCTCAACTAGCAGAGTGATGTTTATATGAGTTAAGATATAGAAACGGCAAACACTATTACGGATAAAGACAATAAAATTCGAGTAAATTATAGTATTTCAAATACCTGCGATAATCCTGAGATTTGTAAAATTCATGATTATTTTGAGAAACTGCAACGATTGATGAATAAGTGGGCGAATTAAAAAATCATTAGTTGTTTTAATTGATTTTCCTGTTATTTGAATTCACAATATGCTACCAAATTCATGCAAGTAATGTGATTTACTTTAACGTTCGCAATTATTAATAAATGCCTTTACTTCCATGTTGAGCTGAAGTTTTTATGCAAACTTAGCATGACATCTTGGTTTCATACAAAAGGTTTTAACTAGACTACAAGGGTTAAAATAGTTAAATATAGTACTAACATTAATTGAATTAAAGATACAGATAAAAATAAAAAGCAAGATTCCAATATTTCAAGTAAAAATTTTATGATTATTAAAAAATTAAATCACATTGATCAATTTTCAAAACATTTTCAAAAAGTTGAGAGATTGTTGTAAATTTTGAGATTTCTGATGATAAGAATTAAAAATAATTTGATAAAATAATAAATGTAACAAAAATTAATATAGTTTTTTCGAATTTTCAAGGGTTTTCCTTTTTCTTTGAATTGAAAACTATTAATGATACATGTTCACTTGTATTGGATCAAAAAAAATAATATAAGATAATAGAGTAAATAGATATAGCCAAGAGTTTTTTCAACTTTTCCATTATTGATCTTCTTTAAAAACCAAACGATAACCATCCCAATTTATATAACACAAATCATATAAACATAACTAAAGAACATTTCTAATGGCACTTGGAGGAATATCACTAGCAGCAGCAATTCCAACTCCTTCAGTTCCATTATGAAATTCTTGATGAACAATTGCAGAAATTCCATAACATCCAGCAGCAAAGGTCCAAATGACTGCAAGAGCGACTAATGAAGTGGCTTTGATGATTAATGATAACCATTGAATAACCGCTAATAAAGCATAAAATCCAACTCTGGGCCAATTATTATTAAATTTTTTCATAATTTCGGTAAAGTCAGCATTGAAAGGGCAAATTTTGAGTAAAAAGGGCAATTCAACCAATAAGACCAAAATAGCTTGAACAATGGCAATAATTGCAAAAATAATTATTAAGTCAAAACGAAAAATATTGGAAATTCCTAAAGCTAAACCTAAAAGAACTGATAAAATTCCTAACCATTTACCATAAACACTAAAATTTTTACTTTTGGCATCATTTTTCAAACCATCAATACTGATGAAATGTTTAAGGGTTTCGAAATCAAGACTAGCCATGATTGGATGAATTGAATTGAGTTGAATTGAAATTTAATTCAAAATGACTCTCTGTTGTCAATTTAAATTAATTCAAGAACGCCATGTTTAAGAGGCGCTAAAGTCGTCACAGGGTAAGCTTAGCCCACAAGCCATCGCATAATAATAATTTTTTTTTTTCACAAATTTTTTTGAAATTTTTCAAGAATAAATAATAACTTCAACAATTCAATTAATATTCAAGCATGCCAAAATCCAAACGTACTAAGCTTGTTAGTTTAACAAAGACCGACAAAAAAGGTCATGACAACAAAGAAAGAATCTTCGATGATGTTCGTAGTAATTTAGATACTTATAAATACTGTTGGTTATTAAATCTTGATGGTGTTAGAAATCAAGTTCTTCAAGAACTTAGAAAAGAATGGGCTGGATCAAAACTTATCATGGGTAAACAACGTGTTTTGCAAAAAGCTTTGGGTGATACTGTGGAAGAAGAATATAAAGAAAATTCCAGTAAATTAACAAAACTTTTCAAAGGAGTGGTAGGAATTCTTTTTACTAATGAAGAATCACAAGTGGTTAAAGATTATTTTGAATCATATATTAAAGCCGATTTCGCTCGAGCCAATTCTAAATCCCCAATTAGTTTTACTATTCCTGAAGGAATCGTTTATTCTCGTGGTGGTCAAATTCCAATTGATGAAGATGTTCCAATGCAACATACAATGGATCCAACAATGAGAAATGTCTTTAAATTACCAACTGTTATTAAAAAGGGGAAGATTTGTTTAGATAAACCATATTTGGTTTGCGAAAAAGGAGAAAAACTAGATGTAAGAAAAGCTCTTATTTTGAAACAATTTGGAATTGCTTGTGCAGAATTTAAAGTTGAATTATTAGGTTATTTAGATGTTGAAAATTCTGAAGTTCAAAAATTATCATGATTAAATTGTTTGTTCATTTTTAGAAAAGAGTTTTTTTTATCCCTCTGTATTAATAGTTTTTTTTGTTTAATTACAATCTCTCCCATTTTTTTTAAGTATTAATTCATCTTATATATTTTGTTTTATTCATTACTATAAAAATTCAAAGTGAAAGTTTTAGGTGTAGGTTGTACAAAGATTAATTAGATAAATAAGAAAAGCAATTTATGTACTTATATTAAAAGATCAATAGATTGATTTTCGATCATTATAAAAAAAAGGTGTTTAGTTTATTCTTTTTTCATAATAAATCAAAGTAATAATATAATAAAAAAGTTCGGACAATAAAAGTAGATGAGATAGACAGATAAGATTAAAATTAAAAATTAAGGAGAATTAAGAAAAAAAAATTGAAAACTAATTATTTTTTTGTTTTTTTCTTTTGCTTATTCT